>RJWJ010002029.1:0-111097 GCA_004363605.1 Indri indri | reverse complement strand
GGGACAAAAAAACAACAAAAGGACATGGGGAACACTAAGGGGGGGGGAGGGAAGGGCACGCCTTAAACCCGCACTTGGGTGAGGCAAAGGCATAAAGTGTAACTGTAGTGTTTGTACCCTCACAATACCCTGGAATAAAATTTAAAAAAAAAAAAAAAAAAAAAAAAAAAAAAAAAAAAAAAAAAAAAAAAAGAAATAGTGGAAGAGATTTCAGTAAACATTAAAAATATTTTAACAGAAAATCCAGAGTTAAACTGTTATGCTTAAGGCAACAGTGAATTACCAATCACTAAAGTAAAAATATCTGATAAATATATTATTCATTTTTTGTGTATATACACATATGTATGTGATTATTATTATTCATGATACTTATGTTCTATAAAGTTGCCACAAATGCTGAATTAGCAAATATTGAACCATTGTTCCTGGAAGAAATATCAGTTAGTTTTTTGCAAGCTTTTTTTTTTTTTTTTAATGAATCAAAGCATAACCTTTTTAAATCTGTGTTTCTATTTAAAGGTACCATATTTAGTATTATTGTTGATTCATTAATGGTGAACTCAGGGCCAAAAACACTATAGCTTATGCCTGAACAAAGCTTATCTAACACACATATTTTCTTCATAAGGCACATCACAGTTGTTTGAGCTTAGGAACACCAGACAAAACTTTAGCACTGTAATTAAGGGACATTTTAAACAGTGAAATCAACAACAACAAAAAAATCACAAAAACACAAAAATCATGACACAAAATAAACATTTAGTTTGGTATGAGAACTGAAGCAAGAAGGTAGAACATTGCCTTGTTCAATCTTTGCTGGCAACATGCATGTCAGATTTTTTTGCTGCTCTGTGCATGTCCATAAATGATTGTGAAAGCACCTTGAGTACTATTAATATTTTGTGATTACAAATAAATTTTGGCAAGAAGGTGAATTTGCAAGAAAGGAATCTGTGAATAATGGATTGACTGTGCTTGTTGGGAGACCTCCATATCTCCAAATAAAATGCATTTCTTCAGTATTTATTTTACTGGAACTCTCTGCAGTTACGACTTTTTCAACGGCTCCTGCCTTTTTGAAAGTTTCTCTTTTTTTTTTTTGTTCCCAGGACATCAAGCTCTCCTTCGGGATTCTTTTTTCCCCCACTGTTTTCCCTTTCTCTGTGTCCTTGATGGGTTAAATCTTCTCTACCAGGTCTCTAAATATGGAAACTCTTTCAAGATCATTCCGAAACCTTCATCTCCTGTCACTCTATACCTTCCATACACAATCTTTACTGTACTCAGAAGACTCACACATTTTATCTCTAGTTCAAATCTGTCCTCTGAAATTCAGACATATATACAAAGGACTACTAGACAGTTTCAAGTCAATGTCTCAAAAGCACCTAAAAACAACGTGCATAAAATTGAATTTATAATTTTTCTCCACAAAACTTGAACCTCCAATCTGAAGAATTTATGAGATAAAGAATCTTTTAGGGCATGAGTCCTGGCTAATATTTTGAAAGTCATTTTAGACAGCATGAAGTAGTAAGGACAATCCTCTTCTCAATATTAAACAACGTGGCTTCTTCCGCAAAGCAGAATGCAGACAGGAAACTCTACAGTCCAGCCATATGTAAGGCCTGACATTCCCAGAAACAAGGCCATCTTCTCCCCAAACTATAGCATCAGCATCTCTGGTAGTCCAATATACTGAGCCCAGGACCCTGGGCAATTTGATAGAAGTGTCATATAAATGCATTAGGCTTCTTCCTAGTCGCCATACTAAAATTTCCATTGCCAATTATTATATAGCACCTAGAATCTATAAATTTTTCATTTTCCCACAGTCTTTTGATGGATATTTTTACAATGAATGAATAAATTTCATAAGATGGTATTTTTTGATTACATATTTATGTCTTTCAAATCTATGCAAAGAATATGTATTACTTTTAACTGGCAAAATAACTAACATTATCTATAATTATAACAAACTAGATAATAATTTTTGCCAGCCTTCTATATATTCTATCTATTCTATCAAAACTTTTGTCTCTGATTACAGAGATCAAGGCAAGTATTCATAGAGGGTAAGTGGATAGCACCAGTGAGATCTCAAAGTTCAGCAGTTATTCATTTGAGAAATAGTTATTCAGTCTTATGGTTAATATAAATTTTGAAATTCCAAATTGAAGATCTTGTAATCTTTTTGGTACTCAATAATCATTTTTTGAATGAATTGAGAAGGCAGATAATATGAGAGAGAGGAAAGACATTTTAGATGTCTAAATTTTTAGATGAATAGTTTCCTCTTTCCAGACACAAAATAAACTTCTTATATCACCGGTGATATTTGTACTTCACTTTCATAAGGTCTAATTTAATTAACTTTGTAGATTATGAAAATCTCCTCTTGTTTCTGACAATAAGTTGCCTGATAGCTCTAGTTTATGATATTGCTTTAACTTATCTTTTTCTGTCTTCATAGTACTTAGTGGGGAGGTAAGAAAGATTTCCTCGAAGGCAGATAGCCAGATGAAAATTTACACAGGAGGATCCTTAATTAATATATTGAATGTTATTACATGGGTCTTGAAAAGTGACTAGCGCTAGATATCTGTATTGACTATTCGGAAATTTGGAAAAATGTACCCATGTAAAATAAAATATAAAGCCAATAACAGCAGTTTGTTCAACACATTGTATTTTTAAAGTAACATTAGCTGTTGAAACAAACATCCCCAAGTTTTAATAGTTTAAGTGTACATTTTCCTCACGTAACAGTCCCACGGATGATTCTCTTTGGTGAGTGGAATTTTCACATAAAAATTCAAGACTCAACCTCCTTCTATCATATGCCTTTGATTTATGCTAAAGCTTTGGAGACTTATACTTGGGGAAAGAGGGTAGAAAAATAATAACTCTTCATTAAAATAATCCAAAAGATAATATTTATTTTTAAAACAAATGTCATCAAATAGCTCGGTGTGAACAAAATATACTAAATTTATATGAATATATTAATCTTTTAAGGCAGATCCTTGAGATCAAGGATTTTTGTTTTGTTTTGTTTTGTTCACCTTTGTTATCCATCTTTTTGTTGCAGTTTTCTTCTCTCCCTGTGTTATTTCACCTACTGAAGACCCTTTAGCCCGCCTGTCTCATATAAAGAAGTAGAGAGGGAGGTAAGAAGTACTTGTAAAGGCCACAGCCCAGAGACAAAGCCTACTACAAGAATGAAATTAATACTAAAATCATAGAATCCTTCTCCTCCCCCATACCTTACTGCCACCACACCAAAAGAAATCTAATGTAATAATAATGAATTGCAGCTAAAATACCTGCAAGTTTCTGCAGAGGAATATGTAGGGAAATCCAAAGTTAATAGAGGAGAGAAAACAAAAACACCAGATAAATTTAAAACTTCTGGCAGCTACAACCACAGCTATTAAAGAGAGCCCAACTCCTAGCCAGATTAAAATAAATCCTCTCACGAAAAGCTTACTTATATAAATCTAAGTTCCTATTACCTGATACAATATTCCTGGTTTTCAAATAAATAAATATAAGGCATGTCAAAAGTAAGTGAAAATACCATCTGTGCAGCCATAGGAGGAACCAGAATTTGACTAGAATATGATATATATGTTGGAATTATTAGGCAGAGAGTACAAAATAAGTATGATTAATATGTTAAGCTCTGTAACAGAAATGAAGAATGCTTTTGAGAGGCTCATTGATAGACTCCATATGACCAAGAAAAGACTCAATAAGCTTGAAGAAATGTCAACAGAAACATACAAAACCAATATGCAGAGAGATTTTTAAAAATTTTTAAAAATCCAAGAACTGCGAGACTATGAGACAACTTCAAAAGGTGTAACATATACATTATTTAAATACCAGAATAAAGAGCCAAAAATATGTTTGAGTATAATATTAAAGAACTTTCCAATATTAATGACAGACACTAAACCACAGGGAGTACAAAGCTGGGTAAATGTCAAAAACCACACCAAGGCATATCTTATTAAAACTGCAGAAAACCAAAGACAAACAGAAAGTCTTAAAGAAAGCCAGAAGTGGGGAAAGGTACCCTTTAACTGCAGAGGAACGAGGATAAGAATTAAAGTAGACTTCCCCTCAGAAATAATGCAAGTGAGAAGCAAGTAAAATATTTAAATTATTGAAATAAAAGAAACCAACAACCTGGAATCTGATATCCAGTGACATTATACTTCAAAAGTGAAAGAGAAATAAAGATAATCTCAAACAAAAACTAATGGGGATTCTTAGCCAGCAGACTTGCACTGTGAAGAGGTTAACAAAAGTTATTAAGGAAGAAAGAAAATGATATAGGGTAGAAACTCAGAGCTAAATAAAGAAGCATGTTGGAGAAGAAATAAATGATGATAAAATAAGATCAGAACAATAGTGTTTATAACACAAATAATTTATTTCCTAGTGATGGTATGATGAAGTCAATCCCTTAATGAGTTGTTGACAAAATTATATAATTCTTTTGAATAACCATATAGCTAATAAGTTTCCAGTTCTTTATAAATCCATTTACCTCAATCATCACTTTTCTGAAACTTCTCAAAGAAATGGTCCAATATACGGGGCTATGACTGGTGAGAGGTTTATGCATGGATATGTTTCTTACAGCATTATAGAAAAAATTAAAGCACAGGTTAAGCACTTTATGATCATTGTAATGTTCTAGTTCTATAAAAATTAAAACTTACTATTAGATTTTGCAGGATAATGACAAAAGCTATTGTATTAAGAAGAATGAAAGGATTGATTATGGTTGACTATATTTCTTTTGTCTCTTTTCCAGTCCTTTAACTTGGCAAGTACTATTCTAAGTTGAAATATAAGTTTATAATAAAATATTAGTTGCTTTTTACAGTCTTTGCAATTATCTTTCTACAGTTTGTCAAATCTAAGAGTAAACAGTATAACTCATTACAATAGTCTAGAAAATAATCACACAGATCATAATTTTGTTAGATCTTCAGTTAGTAAGACAGTTTTATTCAGGATGATATTGTTGTATAGAAATACACAAAGTAGATTTTTTTTTTACCTCACTGCAAAATAGCTGTGAAATCTTTGTGTGATCACTGTACCTTCACTATATACACTTGGTTGAGGGGCCCTATTAATTCTAAAATTTCACAAAACAGTAGCTGATATTTCCATATTGGAGAGGGTTGTATAAATCAAAAATATTTTATTTCTCTTTCTTCCTTTTAAGGGTGTTATTTTTTCATAAAGCTTATACTAATTAAAACCTATTAATCAGCACATTTTTTCTAATGGACTGGCTGGTAGTTTCTTTTTTTAAATTTTTTTTATTTTAGCATATTATGGGGGTACAAATGTTTAGGTTATGTATATTGACCTTGCCCCACCCGAATCAGAGCTTCAAGTGTGTCCATCCCCCAGACGGTGCGCACTGCACCCATTAGGTGTGTATATACCCATCCCTTCCTCCCCCCTACATCTCCCAGACACCTGATGAATGTTATTGCTATATGTGCACTTAAGTGTTGATCAGTTAAAACCAATTTGATGGTGAGAACACGTGGCTGGTAGTTTCTTCTGTTTAATCAGGCTAATTAAACAGAGGATACAATTTATGGTGCTGTTCTATTCAGTGCAAATAACTGCACCAGGTATGCATGTAAATGGTGAGCATGTGCATTTCTTAAGGGACTGGAAAGAGATAAAGGTGTTGGTTTTACATAAAGCTATCATTATCTCACTGTCAAGGTTATACAAATATATACTAGGGACGTTTTGGGGGGAACTGGTGTCAAATTTAAGATGTACATATTTAAATATGTCTCATATCACCAAGGGATTTTACTTCCATAGTAACTAGGCAAAAAGACACAATTACTTTAAACTGAGAAATAATATATGTGTATCATTATTTGGATGCAAATTTCCTCTATAATAGCAGCTCATTGAAGTGATTGATAGTTACCATCTTCAGCCAACTCTGAGTGAAAAGCTTTTGGTAAAGAAATGACTTCTGCGGTAAGATTGCCCTGTCCAGGAAGTAATTCACTGACTGCTCCCAAGGAGCATTGGTTCTGCAAACCAGCATCTACACAGATTTTGGCTGTGGTTGGAATTCTGGCTCATTGGCTGCCATTATTGTGACAGCCATTTATCATAGAAATTGAGCCATATGTGAGGTTATCTTCTTCCAAATGGATATGAATGTTATAAAGATCAACCAAAACAGAAGGTCTCACTCTTCTATGCCCCTACACAACATCCCCAGTATCTCATCAAGTTAACTATACAGTTACTCTAATCATGACTGATGTGAATTTTTATATTTACTTGGGATTTTGTCTTAATGATACTGTTGAAACTGAATTCACTTACAATTTGGTTGTATTTCTAATGATTCTCCATAAATAATTATACAACAGCAGTTAACAGATAAAATGTGTCCAGGTTATTATGACATTATACTGGTTATTAAGATTATTTATTGCTCAAACATTTTTCTGGATTTATACATGTAAAAATTCACAGACTAACAGAATACAAATGTCATTTTCCAATCAATATTGAATTTCAGAATTTGAAAGCAACTCAACAAATATCTGTTGTATATCAGCTACGTGGAAAACATTATGTTGAATCTTCTGGAAGATGTAACCATGAAAGAGTCAAGTTTCCTGCTCTCAAAGAATCCATACTTGTTAGTGATGCAGTGATTTTACTTAATTCTAATTGTGACTATTATATCCATCTTATCTTAATAGGAATGAAAAAATTACATGTATTGGGCATTTTATGTATGTCAAGTTCTGATTTGTGAAGACAAGATGATATAATATATAGTGTGTGGGTTCTGGAGCCATATATTATAGTTTAAATCATGATGTTGGCATCTAATATGAATGTGGAACTAGAATAAGTTAGTTAGGCTTTCTGAGTGTCATTTACAGAAAATCGTGATCCTAAAAAAAATGGCTCCCATTGTTGTTAGGAATAGAGATACTGTATGTAAAGCAACTGTAATATGATAATATACGATATAAATGGCTGTTGTTTTTACATCATTATATGTATGCTCAGTATCATTTAATTCACAATGACAAAAAAACACACACTAAAATGCAGGTATTATTCTCATTAAACAGAGAAAGAAACCAAGGCAGACTGAATCTACATAATCATCCTAATTTATCAAAATGATAAGAAAGAAGAATTGATTCTCAATTTTCACCTTTCTCACTTAAAGCCTAGTTCTCTGTTCATTACAACATATTGGCCTATAAGCAATGCATGCTGGAAGATGCTTGCCTGGGTAATAAAATCAATCCAAGATTATTAAGGCTTAGCAAGCAGAACAGAGAAGATCATGGTCCCAATAAAATAGTCCCAATGACCAATAGTGTGAAAAAAGGTGTTCAAATTAGTAAGATCCAAGAAGCTGCTAAAGGTAAGACTGAGAAATTGGTCACATCATGGGAGCCACAGTGAAAAGGCTTTTAGGAAGATCTTGGTGTCAGTCGTGCCCAGAGTCATAATTCCGAATCAAAGCAAAGAATATTGGAATAGAATCCACCTTCAAAGGACAATGCACTGTATGTATAGTTGTGGGTATTTTTTTGTGGATAGAAATAGACACCATATTTGGCCACAGTCCAGGAGGGAAATAGGTAAAATCTAGGAAATATGGACAGGTGAGAACATGCTTCAGCAGAAGTTAAAAAAACGCAAATGACTTTAAGGGCAGCGTAGTTAAATAAATATGTAAAGAAGACATGGACATAATACAAGGAACAGAAAGATCAGTCTCTACCTAAAGATATTCAAATTTTAAAATTAAGGGGATCACAAACCTAATAAAGTACAGACTCTTTGAAACTAAATATATCAGCCTGCCACTTTTACCAGCTGACTCCTAGAACACAAAACCTGGTAAAAAAAAAAAAAATGTAGATAGGTGTTACAAGAAATTCACACAACATTATATTTCAGAGGACGTAGAGTGGGGACAGTAGACCGCTTCCAACAGATTTGGTATTCCTGATGTACATGTGGGTTTTATTCTCAATGGTTCAGGACCTGGTGCAAACGGTAAAGGCATTGTGTGTGTATGTATGGGGGTGTGTGGGGGTGTGTGTATGCGTGTGTATTAATGGGGATCCAGGGAAGGAAACCTGAAATCACTGTTTCCTACCACCTGCAACTGAGTCAAACAAGGGAAGGCAGAATGAACAGAGGTAAGAGCTGTAATGGTGACTCATGTACCATGTGTAGCATTAGTATATTGGGAAAAATATGTCATATACATTTATATATTACATACATGTTATATACACGTGTGTACACACCCAGTTACACATAATATATAACATATCAGTTAGTTGCATAGTACACAAAAGTTACATATTGCATATAATCGGGTTTGAAAGGTAGTATTTGGTAGGAGCTATCTCCTAGGGCTGTAGTTTTTGATTTTTTTATTTTCTTTACTGAATAAAACGAAGTGGGGAAATGTTGAATGGGGAATAATGGTAATATCGAATCAACAAGTAAGGAATGGGTAATGAGATGGATTCAAGAAGGTGTACACATGAAAATTAGACTTGTTATTTCAGAAACCATCCCACAATATTCATTACATACATTGAATGCTCTTTAAATATATGAATAACGGAAATTTTAAAATCTTAAATTATTCTTAAATAACACATTATAGGATAAATGTGTTGAGTAAATATGCATACAAATGAATGTGGGCAGGTTATGTATATTTCCCTAATTACCAAATTTTGTGAGATAATTGGATGAGACCAAACACACTTATGGATTCAGCATTTTATTTTTATAATTTAAATTTATTTGAATATTCTGGAGGCATTAATTTTCTTATTTCTGCTTTGTGATATATAAGTACCTCTGTAGTTCAGAGGATATAGAATATTACATATATTATCTTTTTATATAATTCTGATATTCATCAAAGTTCTAATTTATGATTAATTTGTCTGCCTGTATTAACTAAAAGTTTCTTGAGGGTAGTAGTGGGACTTAGGGGAAATTCTTGGTTCACCATGTGTTTTGCTGGATCATGAACAGACCAATTGTACACAACAGAATGTCTAAAAATAGACTGAAGAGTATATGGCAATTTAACACATTTTAAAGTTGGAATCTCAAATTAGTGTAGGGGGGTGGTAATAGGTTTTTTAAAATATATAAATGGTCAAAACAAGATTGATCTGAAAAATGATAAACTGGATTTGAATTTCACATGATGTATCAGGATAAATTCCAATTGCATCAGATACCTAAAAGTAAAAACAAACAAAAAGAAAAACCAAAACAAATGCCAGAAGAAAACACAGTGTATTATTTTATTCACTGTGACTCAAATTAAAGAAACAACTAAAAATGCGATATAGTTCACCATATAAAGACAATAAAAACATTATTTCACATAGGGAAATTTACCATAAACAAAGTGAAAAAATCAATTACACTCAAGAATTTGCAGCATATAAAGTATGATCTGGTAGGAAAAAAAAAATAGGAAAAAATGGATTCAGAAAGCTATTGCCCCTTTTGTCTTTAAAATGTGACTGGTCTTTTTTTGTTATTTCAAGGTCCAGGAAAGTTCGGTGAAAGAATTAACAGAACCTTAAAAAAAAAATTATCACATCTGACAATTCAAAGAACAGTTTTCCTAAACCAGGATCACCCTCTCTTTTGGTCAATTTTTATAATTGCAATCAAATAAAAACAGCTAACCTTAAAATTAATTATAATATAAATTGTATTAAATTTATTGAATTACCAGTAGCAGCAAAGTTGTGTGTAAAAACCTCATGTGTAAGTACAGTAGTTTACATAGCACCACTGCTATATTTTGCTACCACTTTAAAAGGTAGGAAGCATTTTAATGCTCTTTCTAACATTTAAATATAAAATGTAAACATTGAGATAGGATGATATTGTTATACAGCAAGTCAGCATTCCCTGTAGAGGGAATAAGTAATTTAACATATACAACTTGCCTTGCAAAATCACCAGAAAAAGAATCCTAAAAATATTTACAAAAACGTTTAAGGCCCAGGAAAATTATTGGGCAGAGTAAAGCCTAAGAGCAAAGATTCCCTAGACTCACAAATATTTTCTCCCCACAAAAATAATAATACTTTTATATTCAATGCAAACAAAACAGCAGGCAATTTGAATTTGGTCCTGAAGGACTCTAAAGATGAACTAGATGCACAGATGAGCAATGGATACATTTGGTTTTTAATAAGAGATTCAACGTGCCAGTTCTTTTGAGATTGCCCGGGGATCAGCTATGTCAATCTCATAGACTAAATGGTCTGCACGTTTATCAAGATTATTTTTTTTTCTCTTTTCTTCCACAGCCAAACTGGGGGCTTAAGCCATATGGTCAATGACTCACTAGGAAGGCAAAGAAAGTGAGGATACAAAACTAGCATTGATCAAGCTAGACAAAACCACAACTGTGTAAAATTACAAAAAAAAACAAATAATTCTCCCACCTTATTTCCAGCACAGCTTCACAAATGGACATCCTCAAATCATACCAGACACTCTGTATTTATTTTTCTGATGTACTTCCCTATAATCTGTTTAAAATGTTTCAGATTATTTTTGCTTGCAAAAATATTTCTTTCCAATATTGGGGACCACCAAGGAACTACATATGCAAACATACACCATATCACTCCTCTAGTACTGAATTTAGAGTATTTTTTTTTCTTTTTGAGACAAGGTCTCTCTGTTTCCAAGGCTAGAGTGCAGTGAAATCATCATAGCTCACTACAACCTCAAATTTTTGGGTTCAAGCTATCCTCCTGGCTCAGCCTCCTGAGTAGTGCCACCATTCTGGCTATTTTTCTATTTTTGTATAGAGACTGCATATTGCTGTTTTGCTCAGGCTGGTCTCAAACTCCTGGCCTGAAGCAGTCCTCCTACCTTGGCCTCCCAAAGTGCTAGGATTACAGGTATGAGCCAAGGTGCCCAGCCAAATTTAGAATATTCTCTTTAACTCAGTTGTTCTTTTCAACTTAGAAAAAACAAACACCATGCCCCACACAAAAACAAAACAAAACAAAACGTTTTTACTTGGAAAAGCTTTGGGTCCAAAAGATGAAATTTCACTCAGCTACAGAGTTAATCCAGCAGTTCTGGGACATGTTCATGTTTTGGAAATTCTTATTGTCATTTTTACATTTCTGTACAGGATGCTGAGGGACCTGCTGCCTGACATGTTGAGATTAAAAGGGCTTCATATCTATTACAATGACCCAGAGAAATCGGAAAGACTTCCCACTTTTTATGGATGATGATGCTTGTAAATGTTCTCTTGATAACTTTTGATAACTAATGCACTTGACAACTCTCAAAGAATATTTTTAGGATGAATTCTACTAATTATGGTCCCAGCTTGGAAGGAAGACAGGGAAAGTACCCCTTTTGAGTACTAGTTTTTGTCAGTAACTGAGCTAGGGACTTTATACACTTTGTGTTAGTCAGAGGTTTCCAGAGAAACAGCACCATTAAGAGATTATATATATCCATATCTGTGGGTTGTGTGTCCGTGGATTCAACCAAAAGCAAATCAAAAATATTCAGGAAAAGAATTCCACAGTGTTCCAAAAAGGAAAAGTCAAATATGACATACTTCAAGTACTACATTGAAGCCATATGAATGAAGTGATGTGTAGGCATTGTATCAGGTGTTATAAGTAATCTAGAGATGTCCAGAGATGACTAAAGTATAAAGGAGCAAATTTTATTCCACCATGGTCTGAGAAGATACATTGTATAATTTCTATGCATTTAAATTTGTTGAGACATGCTTTGTGGACTAGGATGTGATCAAACTTAAAGAATGTTCCATTAGCTGATGAGAAGAAGGTATATTCAGTAGTTTTGGGGCAGAATGCTCTATAAATGTCTGTTAGGTTCATTTGTTTTAGAAAGTTTAAATCCATTGTTTAAGTCCATTGTTTTTTGTTTATTTTCTCCTTGGAGGATCTGTCCCATTCTATCAGTGGGGTGTTGAAGTCCCCAGCTACTATGATGCTGCTGTGTATCATATTGTTTAGTTCAATTAGGGCTTGCTTTATGAATATGGGTGAACTTTTGTTAGGTGCATAAATATTTAGGATTGTTATGTTTTCTTATTGAATTGTTCCCAAAGTCATGGAAATTAAACAAGCTACTGCTAAACGATTATTGTGTCAAGTAGGAAATTAAGATGGAAATCAGAAGATTCTTTGAACTAAATGACAAAGGAGACACAAGTTACTAAAATCTGTGGCATTCAGCAAAAGCAGTTCTAAGAGAAAAATTCATACTCACAAATGTCTACATCCAAAAGACAGAAAGATCACAAATCAACAATCTAATGAATTGTCCCAAGGAATTGGAAAAGGAAAAGCAGAACAATCACAAACCCAGCAGAAGAAAAGAAATGACTAAAATAAGAGCAGAACTAAATGAAATTGATAACAGAAGATTAATGAAACAAAAAGTTGGTTCTTTGAAAAGATAAACAAAATCGACAGGCTTCTCACTGGATTAACCAGAAACAGAAAAGAAAGGACTTAATAAGCTCAATCAGAAATGAAAATGGAGATATTACAACTTATACCATGGAAATACAAAATATCATCTCTGAATACTATAAAAGTTTCTATGCACAGAAACATGAAAATGTGGAGGAAATGGACAAATTCTTGGAAACACACAATCCTAGGCTCAATCAAGAAGAAATAGAACTCCTGAACACACAAATATCAAGTAAGAAAATTGAAGCAGCAATAAAAAGTCTCCCAACATAAAAAAGTCCTGGACCAGATGGTTTCACACTAGAATTTTACCAGACCTACAAAGAACTGGTACCTATAGTGCAGGAATTATTTCATAACATCAAGAAGGAAAGAATCCTCCCCAACTCATTTTAGGAAGCCAATATCAGCTTGATACCAAAGCCAGAAAATGACATAACAGAAAAAAAAACTACAGACCAATATCCCTTACAAATATAGATACAAAAACACTCAATAAAATCCTAGCAAACTAAATTCAGCTGCACATCAAAAGAATAATCCACCACAACCAAGCAGACTTCATCCCAGAGATACGAGGATGGTTCAACATATGCAAATCTATAATCATGATTCACCACATAAATAGAAGGAAAAATAAAGATCATATGAGCCTCTCAATAGATGCAGAAAAAGCATTTGAGAAAACTCAGCACCCTTTTATGATAAGAACTCTTAACAAAGTAGGCATAGATGGAACATACCTCAAAATTATAGAAGCTGTATATGACAAACTCACAGCCAACATCATACTGAAATGGGAAAAATTAGAAGCCCTCCCACTTAGAACTGGGACCAGATAAGGTTGCCCACTGTCACCACTTCTATTCAACATAGTGCTGGAAGTTCTAGGCAGAGCAGTCAGACAAGATAACTAAATCAAGCATTCTCAAATGGGACAAGAAGAGGTCAAACTATTGCTCTTTACTGACGATATGATCTTATATGTAGAGAACCATGATTCTGCCAAGAGACTGGTAGAATTGATAAATAAATTTGGTAAAGTCTCAGGTTACAAAATCAATGTACACAAATCGGTAGCATTCCTATACACCAAGAAAAGTCAAGCTGAGAATCAAATAAAAGACGCAATACCTTTCACAATAGAAACAACGACAACAAAAATTAAATATCTAGGAACATATTTAACCAAGTAGGTGAAAGACCTCTACAGGAAACACTGAGGAAAGAAATCACAGATGACATAAACAAATGGAAAAACATATCATGATCATGGATTGGTAGAATCAACATTGCTAAAATGTCTATACCACCCAAAGTGATTTACAAATTCAATGCAATCCCCATTAAAATAGCAATGTCATTTTTCACAGATCTAGAAAAAATAACTCTGTGCTTCATATAGAACCAGAAAAGACCCTGAATAGCCAAAAGCAAACTTAAGCAAAAATAAAAAATCAGGAGGCATCATTTTACCAGGTGTCAATCTATACTTCAAGGCTACAGTAACCAAAACAGTATGGTACTGGCACAAGAACAGAGACATAAATCAATGGATCAGAACAGAGAACCCAGATATAAAACAAACCTCATATTGCCATCTGATCTTTGACAAAGCATGCAAAAGCATACTGGGAAAAGAATCCTTGTTCAATAAATGGTGCTGAGAAAAATGGATAGCCACATGTATAAGACTAAAACAGGATCTGCCCCTCTCACCACTCACAAAAATTAATTCATGATGGACAACAGACTTAAACCTAAGGCATGAAACTATAGAAATTCTAGAAGAAAATGTAAAAACTCTTCTAGATATTATTCTATGAAAAGAATTTATGAAGAAGACCACAAAGGCAATCACAGCAACAACAAAAGTAAATAAATGGGACCTGAATTTTTTTGACTAAATTCAAAAGCTTTTGCACAGCCAAGGAAATAATCAATAGAGGAAATAGACAACATAGGGCATGGGAGAAAATATATGCATGCTATACATCTGATAAAAGGCTGATAACTAGAAGCCATGAAGAACTGAAGCAAATCAGGGAGAAAAATCAAACAACCTCATTAAAAAGTAAGCAAAAGACATGAACAGAAGCTTTTCAAAAGAAGATAGACTAATGGTCAATAAACATATGAAAAAATGTTCAATGTTTCTAATCATCAGGGAAATGCAAATCAAAACCACAATGAGATATCTCCTAACTTCAGCTAGAATGGTTTTTATCAAGAAGTCCCAAAATAACAGACGCTGGCATGAATGTGGAGAGAAAGAAACACTTCATGCACTGTTGGTGAGACTGCAAACTAGTACAACCTCTATGGAAAATAGTATAGATATATCTCAAAGAACTAAAAGTAGACCTACCTTTTGATCTAGCAATCCCATTACTGGGTATTTACCCAAAGGAAAAAAAAAGGTCAGGTTATCAAAAGTCAGGTTATCAAAAAGACACTTGCACTCAAATGTTTATTGCAGCACAATTCACAATTGCAAAGATGTGGAATCAACCCAAGTGCCCACTAACACATGGGTAGATTAACAAAATGCGGTGTGCATGTGTGTGTGTGTGTGTGTGTGTGTATGTGCGTGTGTGTGTATATATATATACACACACACACATATATATATATACACACACATACACACACAAACATACACACACACACCGTAGAGTACTACTCAGCCATAACAAAACGTGGTGAACTAATACCGTCTGTAACAACCTGAATGGAGCTGGAGACCATTCTTCTAAGTTAAGTATCACAAGAATGGAAAAACAAACACCACACATACTCACTATTAAATTGGAACTCATCAGTCAACACTCATGTTCACAAATGGAAGTAAAACTCAACAGAAATCAAGCAGGTGGGGGAGAAGGGGATGGGAAAATTCACATGTAATGGGTACAATGTATACTATCTGTGATGGGCACACTTATTACTTTAACTCATACTGTACAAAAGCAATTCATGTAACCAAAACATTTGTGCCCCATAATAATCTGAAATTTAAAAAAAAAAGGCACAAATTGGTTCAAGTTATTACAGAGGTCAAAAAATCCCAGTCTGCTTTCTGCAAACTAGAGAACCATGAAAGCTCATGGTGTAATTCAATCTGAGTCTGAATGCCTGAGAACCAGAGGAGACTAGGGTGTAAATCCCAGAGTCCAAAGGCCAGAGAACCCAGAACTCTGATATGTGAGGGCAGAAGAAGATGGACATCCCAGCTCTAGAAGACAGAGATTGCCCTTCCTTTGGCTTTTTGCTCTATTCAGGCCCTCAACAGATTAGATGACGCAGGCCCATGTTGGTGAAGGTGGATCTTTTATTCTATCTGCTGAATTAAATGGTAATCTCTCTTGGAAATGCCCTCACAGACACACCCAGAAATAATTTTTCATCGTCTGTCCAGGTATCACTTAACCTAATCAAGCTGACACATAAATGACACATTTTATCTCATTAAAATCTCAATAGCTGCAATTTGTAGGATCAAGGAACTTGCCAAAGGCCACTTGGAGAGTATTTGGAACACCGTTTTTGGATTAGATCTTAAAATATCCAACTACAAAGTCTGTATGTAAACTTTCTATTTTCTTAGAACAAACGTTGGGGTTACAGATGTTTTTGTACAACCTAAGAAATTCTGTAAGGGTTTCAGGACTCCTGTAATTGGTGCTTTTTGTAAGTACGTTAAATGAAGACTTGGAGATATTGAATCCTGGTATTTTACTTGAACCAATGGTTAAGTGGTGATTCTATCTCTACAATACCCTCCTCTATTCGTCAGTACTTTTCAACAAAATTATGCATATGTTACATATTTATGTAAAATAATGGTTATATTAAATAGCCTATTATTGAATAAAGTTTTGATGACTAACATAGAAGAGAGTAGCTATTCAAAAACAACCTCTAGCAGAGACAGTTGAGTATTGTAAGCTCCTTTAGCATCTTTATGCAGTAGCCATGTAGTCAGGCTAATGCTCTCCAACACATGACAAAATGGCCATGCCACAACCAACACTGTTGAAACATATAGGCCTTAGACATGCAATCACTCTGAAATTACAGGTGTTTTTCATTTTTAAAAAATACAACCTATTTTGCTATTATCAATTAAAATGAAAACACATAGAAAACAATATTTATATAATTCTATTACTGAATTAACCTTGGTGACCTCAGCACTAAAGGGAGACTTATCATTTGAGAACTTTACATTTATAAAGGATTTCATCAGCAATCAAACAACTCTGAGAGAGAAAGGGAAATTAGAAAAGCTATGGGGATGAGATTGAGCAGCTCTAAGACCTACCTATTCAATCAAGGCTTTCTGGTTTGTGGTATTCACTTTATCAGTCTGGGTCAAGTTGACCTGTATAGAGAAAAGGAGAAAAAAAGTGAAATCTGACCTTGAAGACAACACTATCTTTCCCTTAGTTCAAAACAGATAGGTTTATGATGAAGCAGGTTTTTGTAAGGCTTGACAAATTTGGAAATAATTCCCCTCAATGTGTGCATAATCAGAAAAATAGTATCTACCAATAAGCATAGTATGCTTTCAAGCCACCTGTGTTTTTTGTGAGTTTCACCCAACTTCCACATGGATTTGCTTTCATGGTAAGGATAATTTTCTTCTTGAAAGATACCTAAAGGACACTGCCCATAGGAATCATTTTATTCAATATTCTGTAATGGGAAGCAGCAGCTGTGAAAGTTTTGTCCAGCTGCACCATGAAACCAAGTGTAGTAGAGGAGATGATTTATCTAAACATGACAGATTTTCTTATCAAGAATTTAGCCAACAATGCTAAGCAAAGCAGTTAGACATAACCACCCTCCAAGGTTGTCAATGTGATGAGTGTGAGGACAAAAAAAAATGCATTTAGCAGACTCCAAAAAATGGGAGGTAACATTGAACGTGCTGAGATGTAGCCTGATGAAGACTGTGATTTCCTAATTGACATGTTTTTCTGTCATTATGATGCTAGGGAGACATCTCTTTGTATGATCTCAGTCCCAAATATGCAGATTTGACAGAGTCCCAGTAAACTACAGACTCTGGGATGCACTTTCATTCCAAATTTCAGCATTAACACAGGCTCAAAACAAACAAGTTTATTGGAAAAATAACACAACTCATGACTCGTGAATCCATGATGACATTCTTCATGGGGATTTGGAAACACTTGATATTTTGCCCACACATTGTGAAATGAAACACACAGATACTCCTACCTCAACAATGTAGTCATATACTCCAACTGTAAGAAAGAAGAGGGCTTGATAAATCAGAATCGTTAGTTTCAAATTAGTCTAAATCCAAAACAGTGTGGGTCAAAAGAAATGTGAGATGAGAATTTAAAAATGACAAGGTGTCCTGTCACGGGTGATAAATGGGAAATTCTTCTTAGGGCAATTCTAGAAGTCAGAACTTCCAATCAGCCCAGTCCTTTGGAGAACTTCGTCACCATACTGAACACCACCTAAATTAATATAAGCCAGAAAGACAAAAATGCTTTTCAGTTAGAAATATAACTGGCCAGTGTTGAGTTAGTAAGCTAACAATTTTTTCTGTATATACAATTACTGTGAAAGTAAAATAAAATATGAGGTCTTATAAATACAGAAAAAAAGTAATGATACTTGTTAGATCCCACTATCTAATGTCTCTTAGGGGAACAAAATGGGTGAGCTCTTCATTCAGGGCACCATCACCAGAAAATAATTCTGCTATAGACATGAGAAAGACTTGTCTAGCAACTTCCATTTTTCTAAATTCCACTGTAATTATTATGCTCTTTTGTACATATCTATTTATACTGTCTTTGCTCATTTTATTAGAGAGCACTGTTGACAACATATCAATAGATGAAGTTTGAACATAAATTCTGATACCTGGCTATCTGAGTTTGAATCCCACCTCCATGCTTACCTGGCTGTGTAGCTTTGGGCAAGTTACTTAAGCCTGCTGTTCTCAATCACCTCATCTGTAACAAGGGGTTAGCAACATCCCATGTTATAGTATTATTGTGAATGTTAAATCAGTTAATACATCTTAAAGGCCAAACAGAGTACTTTGAGTTTTACGGTTACCATGTGCTCATTCTTTGCTGAGTACATTTGGTCAATGCAATATGTTTGATATTGTCATTATTTCTTTGTATGAAAATGTATATTGGTTTACTCCTTGGAAGTTTTCTTTCAATGGCCAATCTCATTTAGCATACATGGATTCTTGGTCTTCTTATTATTTTACTTTCTAGCAGGTACTATGCTAGGGACAATATACAAATTTCACATTAATTTTTATAATATTATTGTGGAAGACATGATTCATTACCTACTGGACTATGTTTTTCTCCATCCCTTTTCTTCTTTCGACTCTAGGACCTTGATTTGTTCCAAGTACCAATGTGCATAGCCCCAGAAGGTGAATGGATGAACAAAAAATTGTCTAAACCTCTCATGATCTTCCTGTTTATTATTGCTTAGTAATTCCTTTTCCAGACTGGCTTGCAACTAAAGAAGGCCATGAGACCTGATTCTGGACAATGAGACTTTAGGGGAAATGAACAAAAAGACTTTTTAAATAGTGTTTTCTTTCACTGATAAAAGGAGAGGGTAACTTTAGTAGACGTTCTATATCCTTCCCTTGACTCTACTCTTTTTAATTTAATGTGGTTGTGGTGCTGGGAAGTGTTGACAGTTCTCTTGCTACAGAGAGGTAACAAACAAGAATAAATACCTAATGTGCTTAGGATGGCAGATCTGAAGGATGCAAAGAGACTAGGCCCTTCATGGTAAAATTGAGCCAGTAGACAAATCTTACCCAGCCTATCTGCAGATGTCTTAGTATGTGAAATCGCTAAATTGCTTAGTTACCAAAATTTGGGTATTTTATGACACAATAGCTGCTGTCTTTTTTGTGCTAAGTGTTTTCCATATATTATCTCACTTCCTTCAGGAATCTTATAAGCTGGGACTTACTGGGCTTATTTTAAACTTAAGGAAACTGAAACTTCAAAGCTAAAGATAACTTGAATAAAGTTAAAGTGTCAGTGACAAAGACAGATTTCAAACCTGTTTATTTTATTCAAAAGCTATCCATTTCCACCACTTTGTTAAGTCAAGGAAAATGCCATTTGTGTGTGTGTGTGTGTGTGTGTGTGTGTGTGTGGGCGTGTGTGAACATGCACACGTATGTGACGGTATGGTCCTCTCTCGGAATTTTGCTTCCGGGAAGAAGGAGTAGAAATTCTTTTTCCTATTCCCTCCAGTAAGTACAAACTAAAAGTATAAGGAAAAACTTTGGACATTATAAAGAAAACAAACACAGGAAAACTATGAAAGGTGGAGCGAAGAAAACAGACTGGTTAAGGGCACAAAAAACAACATGGCAATGAGTTAAGGTTTTCTTTTGACCTCGTTATATTTCAGACTTAGTGCTACTGGGGCCCACATCCCAAACACACTAGCAGGTGCCCTCAAGAAAAGACTGATATTTTATATCAAAATCTGATTTTTCTAGCCAAAAGAACAAGGAAAGGACACATTAGCAAGACAGACACTTTTGAATAATAACTTATCTACTCCAGACAAACACAGCAGAAAAAAAAATTCAGCCCCGACCCCACCACCCCTAACCTCCAGCAAAGGTAGAGTGGGGAGCCTGGACTTCCACACTCTCCCGATTCTGGCCACTTTGCTAGTTCCATGACGTCTCTGCCAAAAGCTCATCTTCCTCTTCCCTCTATTCCTTCACCTTATTTATTTTTGTCCTATTTAGAACTTGTCACCCTTTATGTAAAGGTAAGTTTCACGGGCTAGGGGTGGTCATCTCCTTAGGATCACATGAAGATCATTTTAAATCTAGCTCCCTGCACTCCTGACTCCTGTACTCCTGATGATTAGCGGCATAGAGCATTTTTTCCTATGTTTATTTGCTATTTGTATTTATTCTTTTGAGAAGCTTCTGTTTATATTTTTTGCCCACTTTTTAAAAGGGTGTTGAGTTTTTTTTTTTTTTTTTTTTTTTTTTTTTTTTTTTTTTTTTTTTTTTTTTTTTTTTTTTTTTTTTTTTTTTTTTTTTTTTTTTTTTTTTTTTGCTGATTTGCTTGACTTCTTTATAAATTCTGGATATTAGCCCTTTATTAGATGTGTAGCTTGTGGATATTTTCTTCCATTCTGTAGGTTGTCTACTTATTCTGTTGATTGTTTCCTTATCTGTACAGAAGTGTACTAGTTTTATCAAATCCCATTTATTAATTTTTGTTGTTGCCATGATTGCCATTGGGGTCTTAGTCATAAATTCTTTGTGACCTAGGCTGATATTTAGAAGAGTCTTTCCTACATTTTCCTGTAGAATTCTTATGGTTTCATACCTTATATCCAAGTCTTTTACCCACCTTGAACTAATTTTTGTGAGTGGTGAGAAGTAGGAGTCCTGTTTCATTCTTATGCATGAGGCTATTCAATTCTCCCAGTATTATTTATCAAATATGGTTTCTTTTCCCCAGTGTACATTGTTGTCAGCTTTGTTAAAGATCAGTCGGTTGTAGGTAGATGGTTTTTTATCTCGGTTCTCTGGTCTGTTCCATTGGTCTATGTCCATTTCCTCTAGGTTCTCTAGTTTATGCAAGGAGAGATTTACATAGTATTCATGGATGATCTTTTTTATTTCTGTGGTATCAGTTGTAACACCACCTTTTTCATTTCTGATTAAGCTTATTTGGGCATTTTCTCTTATGTTCTTGGTTAATCTATCAAGAGGTCTGTGCTTTTGTTTATCTTTTCAAAGCACCATCTTTTTATTTTATTAATCTTTTGCATTTTTTGTTAGTTTTCCAATTCATTTAGTTCTGCTCTGACCTTCATATTTGTTTTTGTTTTTTTCCTGGCTTTGGGTTTGGTTTTTTCTTCCTTTTCAAATTCCTTGAGGTGCGACATTAGGTTTTTAATTTGTGATCTTTCTGTCCTTTTGAGGTAGGCATTTAAGACATAAATTTTCCCTTGAAGAATGCTTTTGCTGTGCCCTCAAAATTTTGTTAGCTTGTGTCCCCTTTGTTGTTCAGCTCAAAAAATTGTTTGATTTCTATTTTAATTTCATTCTTGACCCAATTATCACTCAGGAGCAGGATGTTTAATTTCCATGACTTTGTGTAGGTTTGAGTGTTTCTCTTGTGATTGATTTCTAGTTTTATTCTATTGTGGTCTGAGAAGGTACATGATATGACTTTGATTTTTTTGAATTTGCTGAGATCTGTTTTGTGACCTAAGATATCATTAATCTTGGAGAATGTCCCGTGTGCTGCTGAGAAGAATGTATATTCTGTAGTTTGGGGTAGAATGTTCTGTAAATGTCTGTTAGGTCCATTTGATTTAGAGTTTGGTTTAATTCCATTGTTTCTTTATTTATTTTCTGCTTTGTTGATTTGTTGAGTTCTGACAATGAGGTATTGAAGTCCCCAGCAATTATGATGGTACTAGTAGTTTCTTTGCTTAACTCTAGTAAAATTTGCTTTGTTTATCTGGGAGGCCCTGTGTTGGACACATGTATATTTAAGATTGTTATGTCTTCTTTTTGAATTGCTCCCTTTTACCGTTATATAACAACCCTCTTTGTCTTTCTTTAACTTTTTTGGCTTAAAGTCAATTTTATCTGATATGAGAATACTATATCTGCTCTCCTTTTATTTCCATTTGCATAGAATATTTTTTTCCACATTTTCATGTTGAGTCTGTGTGCATCCTTGTGGTTTAGGTATGTTTCCTGGAGACAGAAGATACTTTGGTTGTGTCTTCTCATCTGTTCAGCCAATTATATATCTTCTGAGAGGAGCATTTAGTCCATTAATTTGAATTGACAGCATTGGTATGTGGGATATTGTCTGTTCATCCTGTTAGGTAGTCCTTTATTGCTTTGTTCTACCTTTTGTTCTATTGTTTTGTAAGAGCTGTGAGTTTTGGGGGTTTTTAGGTGAATTTACACTGGTGGGAATATGTTTTTTTGATTTGTGTATAGAACTGTTGTGAGTATTTCATGCAGAGCAGGTCTGATCATGGCAAATTCCCTCATTGTTTGCTTGTCTGGAAAAGAATTAAGTTTTCTATCTATAGTGAAACTAAGTTTTGTAGGATACAAAATTCTAGACTGGCAGTTGTTCTGTTTAAGTCAATTGAAGATGGGGCCCCAATTCCTTCTGGCTTTTAAGGTTTCTGCTAAGAAGTTTGCAGTTAGCCTGATGGGTTTTCCTCAGTAAGTTATTTGATGCTTTTATCTTGCTGCTTGCAGAATTTTTTCTTCATTTTTACTTTGGCCAGGTGGGTTACTATGTGTCATGGATATGACACATAGTCATCTTCCCAGTGTTCAACATCCGTCTTGTATCTATATGTCTGAATTTTTGTCAATACCAGGGAAGTTTTCCTCAAATAGATTTTTCATGCTTTTAGCTCTTTATTCTTCTCCCTCAGGGATACCTGTAATTTGAATGTTAGTTCACTTCACATCTTCCCATATCTCTCTCAGTGATTGCATGGACTTTTTATATATTCTTCTCTGCCTCTTTAAATGACTGCGTTATCTCTGGATCCTTGTCTTCAAGCTCTGAGATTCTTTCTTCTCCTTGGTTTAGCCTCTTGTTAAAACTTTCTGCTATATTTTGAAATTCCCTAAATGTCTCCTTCATTTAAGTTCTATTATTATCCTGTCTTATGGCGTCTAGCTCTTTAGTGACTTTTTCTTTTTTGTTGTTGATTTCCTGAAATATTTTTGGCTTACTTTTGTTGGTTTTCAATTTTCTTTTTAATTCTATTCTCATTATTTACCATACATATTCTGAATTTCATTTCTGTCATTTTCACAATTTCCTTGTGGGTGGAATCCACTACTGTAGCTCCATTGTGTTCCCTTGGGGGTGGTGAATTATTCTGTTTCTTCATGTGGCCAGGGTTCTTTGGCTGTTTTTTCTCATTTGCCTCCTCTTCTCTCAGATCTAAGTTAATAGGATTGCAGGACATCTGTTCTCCTTTGCTGGGGACTCCCTCAAACCAAGTTCAGGAGTGATGGCTGCTGAACACTGGGGGGTCCTGAGTGAAGTGTTGGACCTCAGGGAGGTTCTACCAGCCCACCTATAGTGGTGTGGACTCAGTAGTGAGTTATCGAGGACCACACACAACTCTGGAGTTTCAGTGGTAGAGTTGCATGCTCAGTGGTGGCCCAGGAGCTACAGGGGCAGAGCCTGGGACTCAGGTACAGTGAGAGCTTCAGAGCTGGCTCTGGGGATTTCAGGGGCAGAGCTGCCTATATGGGGCACTGTTCCACCAGTATGGGGACTGCTGATACCCAGTTTCGCAGGAAAGGGTTTGTCTCAGTGGCCCAGGGTTTGCATGGGTGGATTGAAGTTGCTGGTTGGCCAAGGTTTTCCCCCCACACTAGGACTCACTGATGCAGTCATCCCAGACTTTCCAATTAGTGCATGTGGCATCTGAGGCTCCTGCTCTGTTCAGCTCCCATACTGGGGAGGAGTTGTGCTCAGCTTTCAGTCAGTGGGTATGACATAGAGAGGCAGCCTCTTCCTCCTCAGCCCAGCAGGGGTGATGTAAGAAGGCTTGGTACCGAGTAGACCTGGTTCCATGTACCAGAGAGATCAGCATGTCATTGGTTGCAGAAACCTGGGATTGCCAAGCACCAGATCTATGTGGTACCTGCTCTCCAGTGGAATTTTTCTGCACAGACTCTGAGTAGCTCCTCAATCAGCCCAAAGGTCTGCAGTGGAGGAGGGACACCTCTCACAAATCAAGCTGCCTATAACTTATTTCTCTCTTAAAAAGCAGTGTCCCCTAGGGTTGCCTCTGTCATGCTGTCTTCACCTCTTCCCAGCAGTGTGAATTGTACTGGGACCCCCAGATTAATCTCTGAGATGATGGGTGATGAAATATCATCCATGCCTTGTTTGACTGAGTTGGTAGATGCTGTGATGAGCTATATAGTTGTTCTCCCTGTCAGTGGTTGATGCTTGCAAGAAAGAGCCTATTGCTGAGATGTTCTTTTGTGCCTGTGATAAGCTCTAGTTTCTCACGTGTAGCACTTGAATGCCTCAGGCTTTGGAAGGGGCCCTGCAGCTCCCAGGTGGTTGCTTGATCTCTACCACAGCAGAGGTGGGTGGGGGAGCAAGGCAGGGCACAGTTAGGTTGTGTGAGCCAGGAAGACTTTGCAAAGCCTTGGCGGGACTCAGAGGCTGTTTTCTAGGCTACCAGCGGGAACTACTGGGAACAGAGTCAAGGCAGGCTCTCCACATCAGGAAGGCTGCTTGTGGGGAAGGGGCCACAATTCTCCAACAGCCTGGGCATCTGAATGCACTGCACTTGGTTGCTATGGCGCTGGGGGCTGGGATCTTCCCTGCCACAGGACCCAGCCTAGTCCAACAGTGAGACTTTCCTGTGGGGGGTGGGGGAGTAGGTGTTCTCCTATATCTCTGCATCTTGGACCCCCACAGTATTCTCCCATCAGTTCCATGGGAGCTTTCTTACCTCCTGAGTCCAGCTCCCAAACTTCTTTTATGTGTCCCCTAGCAACCCACTCAAATGTTGGGGGCATGGTATCCAGCCTGCATGTCTAAATTGCTGGTATGTATCTCTGAGAAACACTGGCAAGCAGGGAGCTCCTAGATTGGGCACCCTGCATCCAGTGCAGGTCCTCATGGGGAAAAGGTGTGGGCACCACTCTCTGTAGAAACCTCAGACTGGCGGACACACATCAGTGGGGAGAGGCAGTCACTTGGCAAATTCTTGACTAAAAATGCTTTCCCAGTTGCAAGGGGTGAGGGAGGGATGGGGAAACATAAGAGTCTGAAGGGAAGAAAGCTGGCTCTCTGGCCTCTTGGATCACTCTCCTAGGAGGAGAACCCCACATGGAATGTCCAAGCTCTGGGATCACACATGTTCTCCCCACAGTTCCGTGATTGCCACAGGGTTTGGGCTCAGAGGAGTGGAAAATCTTCCAAGTAACTTGGTAGCCCACTGATCATCAGAGGAGTGGGACAGAGAGAAAGGGATTCTCCCTTACCCTTTCACTCAGCTCCAAGCCTCTCTGGGTTTGATTCTTGCTGGTATCTTTTTTTTTCCCCTTTATCGTCTTCTTTCTCTGCTTTGCAATTTTCCTCCATGAGGTCCCTGGTGGGCTCCAGCACTTGTCTCTATGACCTACACCTGAGCTGCGTCCCCGATTCCCTCTCCTTTATCTGAAACCCTTCCTTCCCTCTGGATGGTCGGGTAAGTGATGTCTCTTGTCTGCCATCTTGCCCCCTCTCCCCCCACCATTTTGCTAAATATTTTATGCAGATTGTATTTCTGAAGAATTCCATGAGCTACTTATTATTGTTCTTTATAATTTACAGGTGAGGAAACTGAAGTTAGAAAAACAATTTTATTTTAAATGGCTAGTAAAAGACTGAAGATCTGAAAGTACACTACTAACCTTCATACTATATTACTTTGTGAGATCATCATGCTGCTTCAAAATTCATATGCCTTTTTGGGGCAAATGCATAGGAATTATCTTTTTCATTTTGGTTATGAGTAAATGAATCATCATGATTCTAGTAGAAAAGAGCTGATCCACTAAAATTGAGTGATTTGAGGATAATTTAATAAGTCAATTGGAAGGGAAACAATCAGAGACAGTGTAATACCGCAGGGTAGGAATACCAGGGCTATTTCTATTCTCAGAGCCAAGTGGGTCATGGGGTTTTTTGGAAATGGTGAAAGATGTGTGAAGGGGATAGTCTGACCGCAACTGTAGCCTCTGGTGGAGGAAAGCCTCAGTACCAGTGAACTGCAGGGAGGCTGTGGGGAAATACATATCAAGTTCTCACTCTCTTCTGTTTCCAATGATCTAAACCCAACAGGAAACCAGAAGGCAAAAGAGCCCATTGGTGTGGTCCTCATAATCAGCTTCTCAGGACAGGAGGAGAAAGAGGAGATACTCAGCAGTGGAAGGCAAATCTTTCATAAAAAGCTGGCCTGAGGCAGAAGGATCACCTGAGGCCAGGAGTTCAAGACCAGCCTGAGCAATATATTGAGACCCAGTCTTTGCAAAAATGGAAAAAAAAAAAAAAAAAAAAGTAGCCGGGCATGGGGTCACTCACCTGTAGTCCTAGCTACTTGGGAGGTTGAGGCAGGAGGATTGTTTAATCCCAGGAGTTTGAGGTTGAAGTGAGCTATGATAGCACCACTACACTTCAGCCTGGATAACAGAGCAAGACACTGTCTCTATTAAGGGGGAAAAAAAACCAGGTACCCTGGAGTTGAGGAGGTGGAGAAAAAAATTAGTCAGAACCAAAGCAGCACTAGAAAGATAACCATAAACACCAGGGGTTCAGAAAACTTTATTCACTCTTACCCAGTGGGAAGGAAGGCTTAGACTGCACATCCCTAAAGCAGGCTCATACAAGTCAAAAAACACAAGAGATTCAGTTAGCTGAATTATCATGGCTAGCCAAGCTGATGGCAATGTTAACTAAGATTTTTGTGCATGACATCCACAAGGTGAGCTCAAAATGTCCTATTCCCTAAACTTAATTCATACCTTTGGGATTATAAGTGAAAAGATTTGGTCATGATAAATTATCTAGATTGTTCATTTATAATGAAGCAACTTCCAGATCTTAGCAGATTCTTTGGAGCAAATATTATCTAAATTTTTAAGGAAGAAATCCAGTAGGTAAAAGTATTGATTAGTTCCATATCTTCCCCCATTCAAATTCTATGTAAAGAATCTCATAATAACACAAGGCAAATAAAACATATACTTTATGTAAAGGATAATTATGATGACAATAATTCATATTTGACATCATCTTCAGTTTCGATATTTTCCATTCACAATGCTGCTATTTCATCATTCAACACATGTTATGTGAATATCCATAGGTACTAGATGCTGTTTTAGGCACTGGAGAAATAGCAGCTCACTCTAATGAGGAAGTCAGACAAGACTGAGGTAAGAGAAGTTTCATGAATTCAAGAAATAGCAGGGCATCCAGTGTGTCCATGGTAACGTTAGGAAGGGTAGAAGTGGTAAGGAACGTGGTTGTGAGACAAGAATAGCTATATTAGAGCAGGATCCAAGGGCAGTGACAAGGACTTTATTTACAGAGTGACAGGAAGACACTGGAGGCCTCTGAGCAGGTGAACAGCATGGTCTGATTTACATTGTTCAAGGATCATTCCAGCTACTGTGTGGACAATAGCTTGTGCAAGGACAAGAGAGGAATCAAGAAAATTACAGAAATGTTTTCCTAATCAATTAGAACCAAAGCCAGGATTGGAACTCAACTATACTTACTCAGAATGATGCCTCCCGTCGTTACCCTAAATTCCTTCCCATGCTCCGGGCTTGAGCCATCTTTCTGTTTTCTGAACATGCCAAATATTTGCCTGCCAACGGGCCAAATTTAAACATAAACCTCTTCATTAGAAGCATCTGTGTGTAAACACTTTTGGAAAAAAAAATACGATTAGATGATTTTCTTTCTTTTTTAAAACGACCAAGGTAGCTGTCCACACCTTTACAAGATTACAGAGACAAAGACAGCTGTTTAAAATCCCTAAGAGTCTTCATAAAGGCTAGGATTACAAAAGTAGTTTTGTCTATAAATTACCAAGTGGCTAGACACATGGTGTAAAATCATTTTTGTGTTCATATCCTTTGGGAAGATAAATTAACTACACATGTGTATCCAAGTATACATGACTAGCACAAAACATTACACGGGGTAGAATGGACAAAGTGGATGGTTCCTAAATGAACTAGCTAAGTATTCTATCTTTGGTTGTTGCTATGGACTGAATATTTGTGTCCTCCAAAATTCATATGTTGGAATCCTAACTCCCAGTGTGGCTGTATTTGAAGATGGTGCTTCTAAAGAGGTAATTAATGTTAAATGAGGTCATAAGGATAGGGCCCAGATCTGATAAGGTTAGTGTCCTTATAAGAAGAGACATCAGAGAACTTAGTAGCTTGCTCTGTCTTCTAGCACAAAGAAGAGGTCAGGTGAGCACACAGCAAAAAGGCAGCCATCTGAAGACTAAGAAGAGAGCCCTCACCAGACTTTAATCCTGCTGGCTTCTTAATCTTGGACTTCCGGTCTCTGGTACCATGAGAAAATAAATTTCTGTTAGTTCAGCCTGTCTATAGTATTTTGTTATGGCAGGTCAAGCAGACTAATACAGTTAGTGAGATAGAGATTCTTTTTTGATTTTTATTTGTTTGGTTGGTTTTTGTTTTTGTTATTTTGTCTTTGGCATGTAGACCAAAGCGAACAGGCAAGGTCACTTCACTACTAGGAGCCAAATCTAACTCTTGCCCTAGAAAATACGTGATTTTACACATTCAGCTTTTTAGAAGATCTTATTTCAACTCAGTACTGAACTTTTGTTGCATAACACAATGTTGAAGTTGGGAGAAAAGAAGCCCTAAAGTTCTGAGAATTGAATTCTGGAAAATGAGTAGTCACTTTTTATAAACAAGTAGTTAGCATCTATTTTCCATTTTCGGTACTAAAGTGATTACATTCTCATTTTAATCTCCAAATGGGTCTAAATGCACCAAAATGGGTCTAAATGTCTTGATGACTCATTTCAAACCCTGAATTTTCATTTATGATTAATCCCACCTACACTGGAAAGTTTTTATTTGATCTCTCTACAGAGGGGTGGGTTGCAACTTCCAGTATCCTATGGATGCTCAATGTGAGTTGTCAACTCTTATGTTTGGAGGTGGAAGTTGAGACTACGGGAATGGAAAATGAGTTGGCAAGTTTCCATTTCTTGAAGGATGAATCACTGGAGAAGTTCCAGTGAATGGGGAAAAAAATCTCACCAAGGAAATATTAACCAACAAGCCATGTTCTACTGCCTAAAAACAAATAAAAGCAGTTTATCTCAAGGCACATATTGATGTTGAAAGTGATTCAACTTCACCACATCACAGGGAGAACCATCAGAAACATATGCCTGGAAGAACCAAAGCCTCTTGGGAGAAAGTTCAAGGTCAGAGTTTTCAAACTTTAGACATGGAATATGCAATTTAACACAAAATATTGCAGACTCAGTCAGCTGTTACTCACCTCTCTCTCATTTTCTTTATACACACTAAATAATTAAAAGAAAGCAAAACATGGATTTCTAAAACTTCTACATTAAATATACATTATATCTTATAACATATATATTCATAGTTCTTTAAAATGAGCTTTGGTCAGACTGGTAGCATCAGTTCAAAAGTGAAAATTGTAACAAAATAGTAGATCAACTTCCTCCAAAAGAGAGTTCTAAACATTGTTCTGAGAGCTCTTCTTGTTTCAAACATGTCAAAATAATATATTGAGGAAGGAACACTAAAAGAGGAGTTATAATATCATAATCCAGACTAGGCAAAAGTCAATTAACCTCTATAAGTCTCAGGTTCTTCATTGGTAAAATGTACAGAAGAAAATATATATCATGGAGTGTCAATGAGTTTCGAATGACGCAATGAATACAGAGTACTTGGCCAATCGTAGTTGCTAAATGAATGATAGTCATTCAGATGCATCTTCCTGATTATTACCAAAATCTTTATGTTCAACAAGATGAATTGATATTAAAGCAAAGGTTTCTAGAGAAGAAGAACGAGACCACAATGACAATGGACTAGGTAGAACAGGAGGTAAGCACTGTAGAATTATTAAAAAAAAAACTTTAGCCTTAAGGAAGTACTGGGGACTGAATTATATTCCCCTGAGATTTATATGTTGAAGCTCTAACCACTAATGTGACTGCATTTGCATATAGGGCCTGTGAAGAAGTGATTAAGGTCAAATGAGGTCATAAATGTGGGGCCCTAATCTGGTAGGGCTGGTGCCCTTTGAGAGTAGAAAGAGACACCAGAGCTCGATCTCTGCCATGGGAGGACGCGGCAAGAAGGGCAGCCATCTGCCAGCCAGGAAAAGATCCCTGGCCAGAAACCAAGTCAGCTGACACCTTAATCTTGGACTTCTCAGCCCTCATAACTGTGAAAAAATAAATTTCTGCATTATGCCACCCAGTCTAAGGTGATTTGTTACACCAGCCAAAGCAGATTGAGATAGGAAGCATTATAGGCTAATTGCTTTTGTTTTAGCTTAAGCAAAGTTAGAAGCAAATATATGAATAAATCCTATTACCTGAAAATAAGACAAATCATTATAGCCTTTAAATTACTTAAACAGAGATGGCTGGCACTACCATATGTATTAAAAGAGACATTTCAGTGGGCCCAGCATTCTCACCTCCAAAATGATGAAAGATTGTTCAATTTAATATGTTTAATATTTCCATAAATAAGACATAATGTCATAGAAGTTTGTTCTGATCAAGATTATTTTACGTGCATGAAAAATGTCACCAAAGCATGAAAGTGATAGCAATAACACTCTAATTTTTGTAGAAAGCAACATAGTGAGAACAAATGGCTGTATTTGACAGCAGTTGGCTGTCAGAGCCATGTTAAAGAAAACACAAACAGAATTAATTTATTCAATATTATTACACTTCATTACATTTTGGATTTAGTCTTTAACATTGCCAGGAGGCATGATGATATTATTGAGGGTTTTTTTTTTTTTTTTGCAATTATGTGCAAAAATTTATTATGTGTCTAAGAATACTTTTATTAATATCCATTAATGCTTGGAAATACTTCCCCATATCCATATGTACTCATATCTATATGCATACATATACATTTATATGATTGTGTGTGTGTGTGTGTATTTGTTTGTATCTTGGCAAAACCAACATAACTATTATAAAAATATTTATTTGGCAGAGAAGCAACATTATTGACTCATTTTTACTGAAAAATGTGGTTTTAATACTAGAAAGAATGACACGTTTGTCTAGTTAAAAATGTCAAAAAAATGTTTGAGGCAAAAATTGAGGTTTTTTTTGCAAGCTCATTTATTTTATGTGGGAAATATGGATTAAGAATGAATTTGAAAGCTTACAATGTCATTTCTTTTAATCTTATTAAACTTGCATTGAGCTGCTATGGTTTGAATGTGTCCCCCAAGTTCATGTATTAGAAAGTTAATCCTCGATGCAACAGTGTTGGGAAGTGGAACCTAATAAGAGGTGATTAATGGATTAATGTCATTATCGTGGGGCCGGGTTATTTTGAAAGTGGGTGTGCTTTAAAAGCAAGTTCAGCCCTCTCTTTGACTCTTGCTCTCTCTCTCTTCTTACTTTCAACCTTCCACTATGGAATTACCTCACAAGAAGGCCTTATCAGGTGCCAGCACCTTGATATTGGAATTCCCAGCCTCCAGAACTGTGAGAAATACATTTCTTTGTAAATTACCCTGTATGTGGTATTCTGTTGTAACAACACAAAATGGACTAAATCAAGATGGACTAAGTTAAAGTGTGGTGTTCTGTCCCTACTCATATATAACATATCTGGGCTTATTATGCTAATTAGATCAAGGAAATAATTTCTCCCTTTTACTACCTTAGCAGCCACAAATGAAAATTCCAACCTAGATTAGCCATGCAAATTTCTATTATTTTCTCTCAGACAGCATACTTGGGTTGTTGTTGTTTTGAAAGTAACTCATCTATTTTTTGAAGACAATCATATGCCTGAAATATTATCTTTGTGTGTAGAAAATGAATATTGTGGTCTCACAACCAGTCTGAATATGTGATAACTATAGAATCATATGAGTTTAAAGTACAATTTTGCATTTAGGTGCTTGTCTTTCCAATAAAACACTGGGACTCTCTGTTGTTTATGGCCTGATCATTTTTTAATTCACAGAGTGTAGCACAATAGGCAAAAGAGGGATTGGACAAAATTTGTTGAATTGATTTAAAATAATTATCTACTCAGAAAAAGAAAATTCTGTTCCTTTTCTGAGAGTTTGCATTGATAAAATGTCTATAAAGCAATTGGGGTGCAGATATTTCTAGAACTGTAGTTAAACTGATACAGTGATTGTCTAAAACATCCATGCATAAGATACAATAAGAATGTTTCTCAACAGTGTCCATATGTTGTGTCAGAAAATTTTTAAAAATGTCTTCCGATTAATTTAATTATATAAAGACATAATATCCTGAATTACTTAAGATTTTGGTGTCTGAGTGAATGGGAAACCCTCCTGTCTATGGCTTCAAATCTCCTTGGTCTTACATCTCATTTCAGTCACTGCTGTTGTGAATAATTCCAAGGAGCTCTGAGCAGCTTGGCACGAGTGTAATCTGACAGTGTCTTGACAATGCACAGTGGTCCTCTGACTTTCTGGCTGAAGCTCCTCTGACACAGAATGCATGTGCCTCATGAAGGATTTGGCAGTCGCACACACACAATACTTACGTGTTGGGGTTGAACCAACAGATGAATGATTTTCCTTTTTAATTCTGTGGTGGGTGATTCTGAGACATACCAGAAGGCTTCTTAGAAACTCCCTTGGCCCATGCAAACAATCTTCGCTTGAGGTGGCCAATTCAGTGACTCAGTTTTGGATGAACTCCCATCTTATTCTGTCCACTCCAGGTTCCTTTAATTTGCTTCCCTAAAATCATATCTCCAAGTAAACCATTCGCATATTATCCTTTGTCTCAGTCTGCTTAGGAATAACTCAGACTAAGACGCTGAATGTCATTGTTACTGAAGTATTGGTGCCGAATGGTTCTGTGAAGTAGCATAGGGTTAATAAATAAATAAAACAAAAAGAATGAAATAATGTCTTGCAGAAATTTGGATGGACCTGAAAGCTATCATTATCCTAAGTGAAGTAACTCAGGAATGGAAACCCAAATATCACATGTTCTCACTTTTAAGTGGGAGCTAAGCTATGGGTACACGTGGTCATACAGGGTGGTACAATGGACATTGGAGACTCAGAGTGGGGGAGGGTGGGGAGAGGTGAGGGATGAAAAATTACTTACTAGATACAGCGTACACTATTCAGGTGAAAAGTACACTTCATGCCCAGACTTCAACACTATACAATTCGTCCATGTAACCAAAAATCATTTGTACCCCTAAATCTATTGAAATAAAGACAAATAAATACATATATCAATAAATAAAATAATTTAAAAAGCAGACATACTCATGATACAATCCTGTAAAGTAAAGGGAAATATAAATTATACATATATGAATTAATACTTCCCAGGAATTTGAATTAATAAATGGTGATTGAAAAACCGTGCTATTCTCAGTCCTGGGTAGTAAACATGAAACAAATTTAAAAGTCACTTGAACTACAACAATTAGTACCATAGCCATGCATGAGCAGCAATTTAAATTCTCCAAAAGAAGATCATCCCTTGAATTAAACTAACATTATTATTTGAAATGCATTGGTTTTATAGTTCAGCTTGTAGTAATGTTTATAGTCCTCTTTTTATTTTTGGTTATGTAAGAACTATAATCATAAGAAATTTAAAACTAGATCCATGCCTGCATTTGTTTATATAACCGTATATTAAAAAGATTTGAGTCAACACTAGGAGTTCATGAGTAGATACCTCCAAAGTGGATCCACGTATTATTCAAGTTTCAGAGACAGTATTCAAAGAAGCAAGGATCTGAACAAAGTCTCTTTGGAATTATTTATAACTATTAATAGAAATTCAGGAACCAGGTTCATCAGTGAATAAAATCAAGGACTGTCATTTTATATTACATTATGACATATATTTTTATAAAAAAATGCAACAAATTATTCCCCACAGCTTTCTTTTTGCTTTTTCAAAGAGTGAGATGACAATGTACATGAACTTTTAAAGCCCATCCACCTGAGAGATCTGTCTGCATTCACTCAAGATCGGTGTAAACCAACAGCTGTTTCTGCTTTAAAGGTCATCGAGAATTTCTAAACAGTTTCTTCTTTCCTGATTTTCTTAAGCCTAAATAGTCCCATAATCAAAATAGACAAATGTAATATGTCTCTTGAGCAAATCCAAAGATAATACATATCTAGAGGACATAGCCCTCCGCAGAAGGCCCTTTTGTAAGAACTAGATAGAACTGTGACTGGCTTTGTAGTCACACAGACCTGGGTTCAAATCCTCACTCTGCCTCTTGGTCTCTATATGAAATAGATGGCCTTAGACAAACTACCTGTCATATTTGAGTCTCAGTTTATACATTTCTAAGCGTGTTTATTTTTATTTTTCATTGAAACAAAAAATTTACATATTTATAAAGTACGATGTGATGTTTTGATACATGTATACATCATGTAATGATCAAATCAGAGTGATTAGCAAATCCATCACCTCAAAGGTTTATCATTTGTTTGTGGTGGGAACATTCGTAATCCTCTCTTCTAGCTATTTTGAGATAAACAAAAACTTATTGGTAATTATAGTCAATACTGTGTAACAGAACACAAGGACTTAGTCTTTCTGATTGTAACTTTGTACCCATTGACTGGCTTCTCCCCATCCCTTTCTCTCCCTTCCCTTCCCTAGACTCGGGTAACCACAGTTCTATTCACTACCTCTATGAGATTGACTCTTTTAGATTCCATATTCAAGTGAGATCATGTGGAATTTGTCTTTTTCTGTCTGACTTATTTCACTTATGATAATGTCCTATAGGTTTATCCATGTTGTTGCAAATGACAAGATACATTTGTTTTTATGGCTGAATAGTATTTCATTGTGTATAAGACATGTATATCACATTTGCTTTATCCATCCATTTGTTATTGGGCACAGGTTGATTCCTTATCTTGGCTGTCATGAATACTGCTGTAATAGACATGGGAGTGCAGATATTGCTTCGACATACAGATTTCCTTTCCTTAGGCAATTGTAAAAGTTTTTCAAATAGAGTGTATTACTATACTAAATAATCTTTCTAAATATAAATATACTTTGTATTTTTTTATTCTCTTTCTGAGGGTGGGGGTCTTTTTTGTTTGAATTCTCTCAAAGCAGGGGCTTCTGAATTTATTTAGAAAGTAATCCAAGAGAATCACCAGGAGGGAGGTTGGACAAATGAAACAGAGAATGGGATGAAGTCAACCAAGGGAGTGTCCTTAAGGAAATTACCCCTGCAGACAGCTGGGGCTTCAAACCCATGGAGAATTTGGGCAATCACTGTCAATAATGTTGTGGAGTCAACCCACTTGAGGGATCAGGGAGCTGGCTATTGTCCATCAGCTTCCTATGCCATTGGGTAATGATTTATCCTGGGGAGTTTAGTTCCTAGCACTTCCCAGTCAGCCTTGCCCTGGACAGAGTGGGTCTGGTGGCCAGAAAAAGCCCTCAGGCATAAAATTCATAGAATCTGGTAGTTGAAAGTCAAATCAGTATACCAAGGAGATACGAGCAGGACATTGAAAATGTCTGCTACAGAATTCTGTCAACATTTTTATTTTTTTACATGTACAAACCAGAAAAAAGATTTTGTGTGTGTTTTTACGTTAAAATACAAAGAAGCCCACTATACTAATTGGAATGTAAAACACAGTAATGGCCTCTTAATGTGGAAATAACAAATTAAGTTTATTTATTTTGATTTGTGTTCTTAATTCCCAAATCCATAGCAAGATGACAAAAGACAATGAAGTGAATTTCTTTTCTTTACTGCCAAGAGTAACAAATCATTCGATGTACCAGAAATACTATGAGAATCTTTCAGAAAGTAACAACGGAGTAGCATTTCATAATTTCACCTTAGTGTTTGGAAGCCCAATAGAATCACGTCTACCTAGTATTTGTGATGATATCTTTACTATTCATAATCATAGGTTAATTCACCTGTATTCAGACCATACAAGAAATTCGACTCCATTTGGATTGAATATTCAATTGCATTATATTCTATATTCTATATTCGTAACATTTATCGAGGGCTAACAATCTCAAATGTGAATGTGACTTTTTCTCTACCTACTTAGGTAAGCTAATTTGAAAAGGAAATGCTGAGCTTTATCATACAAATAAGTTACCTATGCAGGCATTTATTGATAAAATAATTTTGTCAAGTGTTGTGGATTAACCCAGTTTTTAATAGCATTTTCCCATAATATACAACCTTTTTATAATCATTTTTGGTGTTATCTAATATGTATTTATTTTTCCAGACATCTTATTAGGAAAAATTTTAAACATACAACTAATTTGGAAGAATTGCATAGTGAACACCCATATATCTGTGACTTACCTTCTGCAATTAACAATTGACTATATTTCCTTTATCAGCAAAGTCTGTATTTATTTCCTATCAATAACAAAAATTGTCCCAAACTAGGTCACTTAAAACAACATAAATTTATTAACTTATACTTCTAGGGTCAGAAGTCCAAAATGGGTTTCAGTGGGCTAAAATCCAGGTGTTGGTAAGGGTATTCCTCTCTGGAGGCCCTTTCTGGAGGCCATAGGGGAGAATCCATTTCCTTTCCAGCTTCTAGAGGCCACCTACATTTCTTGGCTTGAGTTCCCTTCCTCTGTCGTGAAATCCAGCAATGTAGCAGCTTCAAATCTTTCCTAATTCTGCCCTCTGCTTCTCTTGCCTGGTCTCCTTCTCTGCCTCTTCTGCCTAATTCTTCCATATTTTGGGGACCCTTGTGATAATTTTTGACCTAAGATGATCTCCCTAGTTTAAGATCCTTAAATTAATGACACCTGCAAAGTCTCCTATGCCACGTAACGTGACATATTCACAGCTTCCTGGGGTTAGAATGAGGACATCACTGGGGCCTTCAGTCTGTTCACTGCCGGTCCCTGTTCATCCCTCCTTCCATCCATCAATCTATCTGATTTTTGGGGTGCATTTTAAAGTAAATTACAGAGTGCCTATTCTTAAAGGCTACTATATAGAGAGTTCTAAATAAATAAGTTATTCTGTATCTTTAAAGCTCAAAGAAGCATATATTTTACAAGTTCCTCTCTGTGTTTTCTAGAAATTTGTTACTGTCAATGCTTCTTCAGTTTTGCCACTATGCATGTGATTTTACTAGTCTACTTGGTATGTTAACACAGGGTGTTGATTTACAGATATTTTTAATGTTTTTTATGACGTTTGTATTCTTTCTGCTGTTTTATATAAATATTTTGCCCTCAGGAATTCGTTATTGAACCCTCCTCACAAAATCTGTTGATGATCAGAGAAATAAAATTCGTTTTCCAGGGTAGGGTGTTTTATCGTTTTGGGCTGAAGTTAGCCCCAGTGTGACTCATTAGCTGTATATATCCAACCCAACACAAATCATCCTTTAATAAATCATTGCAATAGAAACATAAAATGGTGAATAATTCAGTTATTATATAGATCTGTCTCTGCAATATTATATCAACTTTCAATGTACAAGTTCATATTATATACCATCTAATGAACTAGAAATCACCACATTTCAACTCAAAAAATTAACAGTCACAATTGTAATAGTATGTTAACCAGCATATATTGAGTAGTGATTATCTGCCAGACTCTGTGAATTATTTAATATTAAAACCCCTACTCTATAGATGAGGAAAAAAATGTATGGACAGATTAAATATTAATAAAATATCCACATTCATACGGCTAATGTGTGGAGAAACCAAGATCGAAACAATCCCTCTGAGCACTCTGCCTGATGCTCAAGGAGAGACAGAAACGAAGAAAGTTATTTTATTTAGTCTGTAGGTAATAAAGACAGGATTTTTGAGTATGGCAGTTTGGGACAGGCCTAGGATAGACAGACCTATTCCAAAAAAGAGAAAAGGGAAAGCAAAAAGGGGTGTGGGTTGACACATCCCACGCCTGCCTGAAACCTAGCAAAGCAAATTTTAAGACATCATAAGCCTAGAGAATAATTGTCTTTGATTCGATGCTTTTCCTTCTAGACTCACTAGGGCAGTGGTCCCACCTCTAAGACCCACTGTGGCAGAAGTCCTTCATCTGTGACTCTGCAGGTAAAGATCACCTGCTGTGACTGCGAGATGATTATACTCTCATGGTTTTGCCGCGGAAGCTCTGCCAGGTGTTGGTCCCACTCTTTGAAACTGAGGAAGAAGCAGCCTTGCCCGACTTCCTGCCTCACGCACTCTGGACGTGCAGTGGAAGTGGCAGCCCTAATGACATCTGCATCACCTGCAGGGTCCTTCTTCCCTAGTCTTGAAGAATAGTGTGCATTTGTAGGAGAATAGCTCTATGGTCCAGTCCTGTAGGGTTTTCCAACAGTCTTTCTTCACTTCCTCCTGTTTTCTCTGTTCTAAATTCCTGGTTGGAAGTTTTTCTGCTGCTATATTACCATCTCTCTCTATGCCTGGCTTCTGTTGAGATGGCTGGTTGGGTCTGTGGTCACACCTACATTAATTTTATCAAATGGTCAGTCTGTCCTTAGTGTTCTCTTCCAAACAAGAATTCTCATTTTTTGTAATATGGGCAGGCTGATAATTTTCCAAATCTTTAAGTTCTGCTTCCACTTTGCCTAACAATTCTATCTTCAATTCAGTTCGCCCCTCTAGCATTTTACTGTAAGCAGTCAGGAAGAAGCAAGACACCATATCAACCCTTTGTTTAGAAATCTCAGCTAAATATCTAATTTAATCACTCACAAGTTTTACCTTCCACACAACACTAGAACACAAACACAATTCAACTAAATTCTTTCCACTTTATAACAAGGATTGCCTTTCCTCCAGTTTTAAATAATATATTCCTCATTTCTACCTGAGATCTCATCAGAATGGCCTTTACCATCCTTTACCATATTCCTACCAACATTGTATTCTCGACCACTTATGCTTTCTCTGTGAATACAGAAGCTTTCTCTACAGCTCTCCTTTTTTTCTTCCTGAGCACTCACCAGGATTGCCTTTGTAAGTATCTTCATGGCAGAATCATCATTCTCTAGCATGTGTATCAAAACTCTTCCAGTGTCTACCCATTAACCAGTTCCAAAGCCTCTTCTACTTTTCAGTCATTTCAGCCATGGCAGCACCCTGCTTCTCAATACCCATTTCAGTCTTAATCTGTTTGGACTGCTATAACAGAAGACTGCCTTCCTTAAACAGCAGACATTTATTTCTCACAGTTCTGGAGGCTAGGAAATCCAAGATCAAGGTGCCAGCAGATCCAGTGTCTGGTAAGCACTTTCTTCCTGGTTTGCAGATGGCTGTCTTCTAGTTGTATTCTCACATGGTGAGAGCAGAGAGACAGAACAGAAGCAAACTCTCTCCTGTCTCTTCTTACAATGACACTAATTCCATTCATGAGGGCTTCACGCTCCTGACCTAATTATCTCCTAAAGCCCCAACCTCCTAATACCATCACATTAAGGGAAGGATTTCAACATATGAATTTGGGGATAGCATTACAAATATTCAGTATATAACACTTTGCAATGAAGATAATGTCTAAAGAATTTGTCAGAGCCGGTCAATAGCAGAAATCAGAGCAGAGTTTTTCAGATCAAGAAAACAGAATTCAAAAATTCATAGAGCACTATTTTTCAAAAGAGGATGACTCTCCTCTCACCCAGGGGGAATTTGGTAATATTTAGGGACATTTTTTCCCCAATAAAACTATGTGGGATTGCTACTAGCCTCTAGATAGGTAGAGGCCAGGGATGCTGTTTTACATCCTACAATGCCCAGGGCAGCCCTCACAACAAAAAAATGACCATCAAAATGTCAGTAGTGCTGAAGCTGAGAAACTTTAACCCACAGCATGTACAAATGCCTTAAACATGGCCTGGGTAGGGGACAAGTATTAATAGTTTCAGATGGCTAGAACAGAAGGATGTGGGGTAGAGTGGGAGAGAAGAGAGTGGTGAGGCAGTTGCATGCCACCCACGACTGGTTATATAGTTAAGCTAAGGAGTCTGGACTTTATCCTCCAAGTAAGGGAGAGCCAAGGGAGTGTTTTTAATAGTGCCGTGGCATGACAAATCTGTATATCTTAGAAAGGAGGTGGTTTATGCAAACCAAATAAGATCATGCATATAAAAACAGTTTATAAAATTCTGTATAAATTTTAGCCATTATTATTTCATAGAAGTCAGGCCTCATCATTAAAAGAAGTTGACATCAAGTGAGATTTATTAGATCAATAAAAAAAATCACAACATAATTTGACAAGATCATGCACCAGTGTTCTCATGATCTAATGTATTGTTACTCTACCTCTAAATAGCTCAATCATATTCTGTTTGATTTCTATAAAACTGCCACTTGTTCCCTTCATAGTTATTTATCTCCCTAACTCCTGATATATGTGTTCACATTCTTCCAAGGCAGCTCTGCCCCAGCTCCCCTTCTCAGAGGTTTATATTGCTTTTATATCCGCAGTAGTACCCATCATGTTGCTTATTAAAGCTGACGCAATTACATAATAAAAACTGAAATACAAAAAAAATCAACATTTTTTTCATTAAATTGTTCTTCATGTTCCCCTTTCTCTTTCTACTCTTTCTCCTTGTTCTCCTTCTCCTTCCTTGTTCTATTTTTTGCCCCACAAACTGGCTAATGACAATGGGAAACAATAAAAACAAGAAGAAAGAAACCTTTACTAAAGTCTAACCAAGACATCTGAGTATGTCACTTGTGAGGTATAATCATGAATGACTTTGAAGATGACCTCTGGCAGGCCTCGAAGACTGTCTTCAATGAATTTGCTTCCTGGTATTTACAGACTTGTGTAATTCTCTCTCCTTGAATCATTTCCTACTAATTAGGAGACTATGGGAACATTGAGGGGCTGTCACTTCTGTAATTAGGTCACAGGAGATGCTGACTTTTATCTTGCTAGTAGACTCTCTCTTGCTGGCTTTGATAAAGCTAGTAATCATATGGGAGAGGCCTATAGGCCAAAATCCTGAGGCACAGACGCCAGCCAATAGCCAGCAAGGAACTGAGGCCCTTAGTCTGACAAATCTTGGGGAACTGAGGAACTACCACTGGCCACCTGAGTTAGCCTGGACGTGGATCCTTCCACAGTTGAACCTTTGGAACAGACCCCAGACTCAGCAGACACCTTGACTGCTAATTTCTGAAAGACCAGCTATATCACGTCCAACTTCCTGAGCCACGGAAACTGTGAGATGATAAACCTCCTTTTTTTAAGCTGCTAAATGTTGGAATAATCTGTTATACACCAATCGATAAGTAATAAATGACCCCTAGTCTATGTTCCTTTTGAAATTAAATGTCTTTCTCATCAGTGACAGGCACTGAGGACACAAGGATGAAAAACTGTGTGAACTTTCAATGGTAAACTCCAAAGGAAACCATTTTACTGTTGAATAAGTGACTTTAATGAAGCCAAGACACTCTACCTAAATATTTAGTTAATTATGAAATATAAGTGAGAAGAACATTAATTTTTTTCTTTCATATTTTGGACAATCACCTTTGGATATTTAGCTATCATATAGAATGACAATATAAAATAGCATTTTTGGAGTTCATGGAATCTGAATTTGTTGGGGTAATAGTAGCTGCTGTAATAGATCAAACCAAAATAACAACATAACACAATAGCCACTTCTCTTATTCATGTAAAATTCAAAATGTGTTTTTCTGATCCACATGAATCTCTATTATCAGCTTTAGATTAGAAATCCTGGGTCTTCAATCTCGAGACTCCACTATTTTCAATTCCTTTCCAATGTGGCCACAGAAGGGGAAAAAGGATGGAGAATTACCATGAGAAGAGCTTATGAACCGAGGCTGAAATTAGCTTACACAATTTCTGCCAACATTTCTTTAGTCATATACTAGTTATATGGTCACATCTAACTTCAAGGGAGGCTGGGAAATACAGTCTAGGTGCCAAGAGGAAATTTAAATAGATTTAAGGATCAGCAAACCAGGCTCTGCCACACATTCTGACTCTTCTACTTTGCAAATATGAAAATGGAGGCTTAAGGAGAGTTCAATACACTTGATCATGTTCATACCACAAAAATGAGAGACGTAGGGCTAGAACCCAGTTCTTCTAACTTCTTGTTTGCTGCTTTTCAGTTAGTAATTCTATACAGAAAACATGGAGAATAAGTGATTATTTTTATAGAGATTTCTAAAGTTATTAAACATTTTGGCAGGCTATTATTAAAAGCCATTTGCAAAGATTCAAATATGTGATTAATCAGCATGTAATTGCTTACTGTGCCAATTTAAGAGAAGTAGACCATGGGTCTCCATTTGTGTTGAAAGGGCAAATAAAATATAGCCTTTATCTAATCTTACATTAATGAAAATTAATTAATGAAAGTGCAGTTCAATTGCAAGAAAACATTTGGGGGCATACGTGGGTTTCCTAGGTGCATCACTTTAATTAAAAATATGCAATTTCATTATCTTTTATTTTAACTAAGTTTAAATTTGATGCCATTAGTTCCACAGCACTTGAAAGAAAAAAAAAATGGCATTGTGTCCCAAATGAGTTGTGTTCCTTCTAAGGTTCATTAACCTCTACCTAGATGATCTATTTCAGAGAGGTCCATGTGACCATGGGGCTAAGAAATTTAGCAGACCTGAATTTGCCAAATGGAATCACTCTGCTTCTAATCTTAGGCGTTCAATTCTGCTTTTACATTAGACTGGTCAGTACTCAAAGCTTTAGTTAAGCTAGTTCACAAAGCCAGGTTTTTTGTTCATTTGTTTTTTGTGGGGTTTTTTTTTTTTTTTTTTTTGGTTTGTTTACGCTTCATACTCACCTAAAAAATTGATGTGCTATCAAACAGATTTTTTTTCCTCTTAATTATGACATTAAAATATAATTATTTTGTTTATTTGCTTTCTAACTGTAATGGAGTTTCTATCACTTTTAAGGAGAAAGTCTCTCTATGATTAATTTTGAGGATTAGAACGCACCTGGAAATCTTTTATCTATGACTTTTGCACAAATGCTTTTTAGCATAGCATACACAGTCCTTACCTCTGGTTGTTTTTCGGGACAGAAATGCAGCAGCACATTTTGATAAATGGAAGATGCTACATTCAGACAGCTGGATACCTTGCCTCTACTCTTCCGATACTCTCTAGCTCCATGACCTTAAGAAAGAATTGGTGGGTTGGGTGGAGGCGGTTATTCATTCCAGTTTTATAAAATTGATAATATATGATAGACCCAGATTTTAAGGGCTCCTTTGTAGAGAGAGGCATACTACAGGCGTCTGTATGTAAGGCAGGTGCTTGGAGGTATTTTAGTGGAATGTTTAGTGAAGAAGAGTGAATGGGCCAAGAGAGATAGAGAGAGAGTTATACAAGCACAATAGAGCTCATCTGAAATGAATAAGATAAATGAGAAATATGTTATAAATTCTTGTTCCTTTAAATTGATGTTCTGTAGGTATAATCATATATTCATTTTAAAGTTGATCATCTAAAAATCAGGACTGCTACTGGAGGCCAAAAATGTATCAGGTAAATCACACAGTCACACGCACATACCCATGTACACACACACAATCATAAAAGTATTCTCAAAGGATGAACACAGATCTTGAAAACAAAACAAACAAAAGTACTAAATGTGCATTATTGTTTTTAACATCTGTAGTACACTTCATTTTCAATGGCTATATGTAAAGCCCTGTGATGAACTGACGTATGTATGAAAAGTTTTGACCTTCTTGATTGAGAGGCATTATTTCAAATTAAATGACTATTATTAATGGGTAAGCATTGAGCAAATGGAAGACATTTTATATATTAGTTTATGAGGAAAACACTTTAGAAAACTTTCTCCAAAATGTCATTCGTTTATTTTTTATTTGCTTATTTTTCCAATGATAACAGCAGAGATAGTTCAATGAACCTGAAAATTCAGAAAATAACCCATCTTGTGTAATCTTCACATGGAGAGATTAAAAAAAAAACTCAACCCCACCCCATAACTATTCTTTCTCAGAGTACCTTGGATCCATTTCTGGGCCTGGAAAAATCAAGTTCCAATTTGGTTATTGAAAGTGAAGATAACAGAGTCATTTCTGGAAGCTTCCATGCCTCCTACAACTTGAACTGCGTGGTGGCGGGGCAGTATTTCTTAACCTCATTTTCACCCAATTCTTTGATTTCTTGAATCAAATATCCACCTCTTCTGGCTTGATTTACTTTCCATGGCCACAGTGGGATTTTTTACTTTATTCTTCAGCAGTTTTCTTCTGGTGACTCTCCATCTCCCGTGGCCCTCCAGCTTTTCCAACACCTTAGCATCCTTATATCACATGATCAATGTCGTAAGAAACATATGTGAGTGACTCACATAGAGTCAGTTTAAGGCGAAAAAAAACTTGAGAGATTTTGTGATATTGAACCAATTTCTGGATATTTAATGTTCTTAAATGTGTTCATGCATTTTTTTCTCATGTTGTTGTCTAACTATCATAAGGTTTATTTTGGTATGAGGGTTTACTCTCTCTTATAACCAGTAAAGGTTACAATTATCTATAATAACAAAGAGGAGGCATAGTGAATTATAACAGTAAAGATTAAGAAAATTTTAATAAATGAAGAGGATAATAGAGTCAAAATATCTGAGGAAGGTAAAAGGGCAAAATGAAAAAGTGAGGCAGAATAACAATGTAGCAGTTATGATAAATAATAATAACAACAATGGGGAGGAGAGGATCCTAAAGTCTCTGTCATTGTACAAATAGCCAAGCCTGAGGGAATAAAGGTGAGATCAGGTGACAGTAACATTGGAGCTCTCTGGAGAGATGTAGGAATGATATCCTCACACTAAACAACAGAAACTACTTTCTCACAGTTCTAGAGGCTAGAAGTCCAAGATCAAGGTGTTGTGAAGGTTGCTTTCTGGTGAGGCCTCTCCTCCTGCCTTGCAGATGAACACCTTCTTCCTGTGTCCTCACATGGCCTTTCTTCTGTGCACACACAGGGAAAGAGCTCTGGTGTCTAAGGACATCAGTCCTATCAGATTAGGGTCCCACCATTATGGCCTCAATTAACCTTAATTAGGGCCTTAAAGACACAATTTTCAAATATAGTTACATTGGAAGTTAAGGCTTCAACAGATGAATTTGGGTCGGGGACACAATTCAGTCCACGACATTGAGTATCAGGCTAGTGTCTCATTTCATTTTCTTGTGCCTACCATTTTAGCATTAATACAATCTGAAGCTCAGGTCATTAGCTAGGAACACACCAATTCACAGTGTTTAGTGGAGACTCACTAGATTTGGTGGTGAACCTGAGGTAAACGTGACTTTCTCCTCCTGTTCTCAGCACCAATTGCTGCATTACTCACTCCAAAGAGGTTTTACAGCTCTTCAAAACCTCACTTTTCTAGTCTCTATTTTCAGTATATTTTCTTCTGCTTTTGAATATTAACAAGTACTCATTCAAACTCTAAGCTATATACAGAGTGGAAGTTTATTTGTTTTTTGCAATCTGTCTCCCTATGGTAAAGACAGACCCATGAAAGCAGGATCTTTTGTTATCCCATGTACTTCGAAGACTGGTACATAATAGGTATTACAAAATCAATTATTGAATTAATGAATAAATGCATTAATCTACTAGTCATATATAGTAATTTTCCCAGGAAACATGGCAGAGTATTGGTAAATATCAGTAAATGTTTCTATTAGCCTCAAAGACCATCCTTATGCCTTTCTCTTCAGCCTTAATAGACATAAGAGAAGAATAGTAGATTCATATATTTGTAAACCAGGTTAGTTAGCTTTTTTTGCATGTACCGATCACTGATAATATTGGTCAGGATGGCTTAGGGTATGCTGCAATAACAAAGCCAACGTTTCAGAGGCTTGAAGTGAAAAGTTTGTAATAATACTCTATGTTATTACACAGTGATATCAGGTTAGCTGGGACTCTGATCTATGTCGTCTTTACCCAAACTAGCTAACAAAGCCTCCACCGTTTGAAACATCTTTGGTTGCTATGGTAGAGGAAAGAGCACATGAAAAATCACATACTTGCTCAAGCATTTCTGTCCATTAAGTGAAGTTAATAACCTGTTTTCTTTCTTAGAATAAAAGCATCTTATTTACAGGTTTGCACAGATGTATGCTACAGTCTCACCAAATTTAAGGCCTACATCTCTCCTCCTCTCTTGCAAAACCAACAAACAAAAAATGAAACCAAGAATTTAGTAAAGTCAGGGCAAATACCACATTTCTAGGCTCATTTTGATAATTTAATCACTTCCAGTTATTTTAAAAGATTAAATAACTTTTAGTTACTGATAAAATTTGAAAAGATTCATTAATCCTTTGGATGTCATTAGGCAAAGAAAACTGAATTCTGAATTGTCCCAAGGGTGTTATCAATGGACAACAGTCCCCTCTTCTGGACAGTAATCGACCAACCTATTTCATGCATTATACTTTGTGTGCTCCTAAGTCTGTTCACCCCAAGATGGGAATGTTTATTTTATGAATTACATGACTGCCCTTTGGGCAGAGATCTGTCTTTATAAATTCTGGTGAACTAAGTTACCTGATGCAGTATAAGTTTAATTTGGTAGAAAACCAAAAGTCAGCATAATTTTAACAAGCTTCATCTTTAGCTATTAGTTTTATAAAATATATTACTAAAAGAAAACATGCTATACATATCTGTACATACTAGCTAGTATGTTTGCTTCCAAAAATAACTTATATACAATAAACTAAATAGTGGACAATGTCAGAAAAGCAATTTAATATAGCATTTGAGGCTGAAAGGATCTATCATTTCAGTAATGTTTATTTTGTTTGCAAACTAGCAAAGTGCTCTTGATGTTAATGTTTTTGTGTTTTGATGGTAAGCATAGTAAATAAATACACACAATTATTGTGCAAATGAGAGTTTATTAATGAAATGTAAACAATTAAAATTAGAAGTAGTCATAATCTTTGGTTTGTACATAACACATTCTCATAACTGATCTTTAAATAGTACTGTTTCTGTCTCTGTTTCAGTCTCTGCCTGTCTCTCTGTCTCAGACACACACACACACACACACACACACACACACACACACACCTACCTATACCTCCCCACACACAGCTGTGAGCCTACCAAAATGAGAACTAGAACAGTCACAACAGATTATATCTGTTTCTCTTCTCTGCCTTTGCTAAGCCATGTATCTTTTTATTGTGTTCATTATTCCCTTGTTTTAACTAACACACTTTTTACATAAACATGTTGCTGAGATGTACATATATGTTATTTAGTTTTAGGTGTTTTTAGTTTTATAGAAAAAGATAGCATACTGTACATAATCCTTTGGTCTATAATATTTTATTATATTGTTACAATTCATCCACATCATTGCATAAATGTAGTCCACTAATCTTCTTTTCTGGATATTTCATGGTTTCAATACAAAGTTTCTCAACCTTGGTAGAACAATCCATTTCCATTTAGGTTGTTTGTTGTATAATTTTATATATACCCTTTATCAGGTTAAGGGAATTTCATCTATTCCTAATTTAATATGAATTTTTAAAATCAAGATATTTATCTATTTAATGTAATGAATGATACATATGGATTTATAGTACTAAATCATATTTGTGTTTGTATTTACAGAAGAAAACCAATTTGGTCATTGAATATAATTTTTTGTATGTGATGTTGGATGTTTGCTAATCCTATTTATTTAGGATTTTTCCATTTGTTTTCACAAGTGTAAGGAAACTGAGTGTAAAAGACCTGTGATTTCTCTTTTCCTTTCTGAAATTTTCTGATTTGAGGGTCAAGGTTATATTTGCCTCACAGAATAAAATAAGTGGTAAACCCTTATTTTGTGTGTAATCTGGATGAGTTTGTACAAAATGTGGATTAGCTTTTGAGCTTTGCTAGAACACACCTGTAAAACCTCTGGACAAGGAGTTCTCTTTTTTAAATTTTTATGTCTAAAATGACAGATTTTTAAATGACAGCCTCAATGTCTTGAATATAGTACTACTGATAGATCCTATTGCTTTTCCTGTCACTTTTAGTAAGTTATATCTGTCTAAGATTTTATTTTTACTTTATTATATTATGTAAGTTTTAAAAATCATTGAGATAAAATTATTTATAGAATACCTATTATATTTTCATCTTTTCTATCTGTAATTATGCCCATCACATTTTTGCCTCATCAATAATTATATGCTGAAGAATGTTGTTTAAGATTTTCTCACATTTGAATAACAATTTAGATGAATATAACCCTGTAGTGTCAATCTGTAATCATGCACTAACTTTTGTTTGCAAGTATTTTTATTTGCATTTTCTTTGTTTTGATTTCTGTTATCAATCTTTTTTGAGGTTTATCTATTTTGTTACTCTTTTCAAATAACCATCTTTACTGTTTTAGTTTTTCATCTTATTTATTGCATATTTGCTATTTTATAAAATTTTGCTCGTTTCAAATGTTTTCTCCCTTACATTTGGTATTATATTTGTTCTTTCTTTCTTTAATCTTTCAAAGTTAGCAGCTGGTTTATCCATTTCTTATTTTTAATTTATATATTTACATATTTAAGACTATAAATTATTGACTATTATCATAAGACTATTATTTCTCACGTATTTTAATTAATATTATTTATGAAATATTTTTGTATTTTTAGCAATTTCTTCATTGGCCCACTTATAATTTAAAAGTATGTTTACCAAGTTCTAAATACATGGTGATTTTTCAAATTTATTTTTTGCTAGTAAATTGTAATTTAATTCTGTTGAGATCAGAATTATAAAATAGTTTGTATAATTATTCTTTGAGAACTTTTGTAATTTTTATGATGATACAATATATGCTCAATTTGTTTAAATATCACATGTGTTCTTGAGAGCTACATATAATTTCTAATTACTGAATACATGGCTTTTTCCATGTCCATAGCACACACACTGTCTCCCCCCTCCTCATTTACGTTTGATAACTTTGTTGTACACAACTTTCATATTTAATATATGCTAATCATAATTGAGGAGGCATGTTAGAACTTGCTACTCTGATAATGGATTTGTCAATGTCTCTCTGTCATTGTGTCAAATTTTGTTTTATATAGTTGAAGACTATTTTATGAAGTGTGTGCATGCCCTTAATTTTATATACTCTTGTCAAATTTAGACTAATGGTAGTAATATAATAAAGCTGTGATATTTACTGATGAATTTTGATTTTAAATCTATTTTGCCTGCTATAATATAGTGTCACCAACCTTCTTGCTAATAGTATCCTGTATATATTTTTTGATCTATTATTTTGCTTCGCATCGTTTCATTCCCTATGTTCAGGCATTTCTTCTTAACATTCTGTGATTGGATTTTATTTTCTTCTTTTAAAAATCAATCCAAATCCAGTTTTTAGCAAAAAAGTTTTGTCCTTTTATGTTTATTTTAATGTTAATACAGTTAGACAGCTTTTTCTCCTCATCTTACTTTCTAATTTTAATTTGCCAAAAATGTATCTTTTCCCTTGCAATCCTATTGCATTTTTAAAAATTGGCATCTATGTCTTCACTTTAGTCCAGTCTCTTATGTCTTGTTCTTCCCACTATAACTTTCAGTTTTATAGGGTTTATTTAGATTTTAATTTTTGGTAACTATAAGTGGAATTTATATTTGTAACTTGTTTTTTGGTCTTACTAAATTTTAAACATAAAACTGCCTTGAGGATGAGATGTGACTATTTTAACTTCTTATTTACCTTGCTACATCTTCTGGATTAGCTTCTCTTTTTTTTTTTTTTTTTTTAACATCAACTACAAATTTGTCTTCACAGTGTACATTTTAATAGAAATTATCCTCAGGACTTGTATGCCTGAGACAGTTTTTTTAAAATTATAACCATAGTTTTGAATGAAAATTTTGCTAAGTAGTTACTAAGCTCAAAGTCATTTTTGTTTGTACTTAAAAAATACTATTCTATTACCTTTTTTAATACATGGCTGCTGTTGAAGAGTCTGCTGTCAAACTAATTACTTTTTCCTCTTTAGATGGGTTGCTATTTCTCTTTAAAGCCATTTGGAAATGTTTGTAAATTTGTCTAGGTTTGATTTTTTATTGTTATTTCTGTTTAGCATACTTTCTACTCCATTTCAACTTAATGCTCTTTTCTTTAGTTCTGAGTAAATTATCTCTATTATGTCTCCAAATATTTTATTATCTCTATACTTATTTGTCTCTCTGTTAGGGGTCCTTGTTATCTGGATATTAACAATTCTTTGTCTCCCTTTTATAATTTAGCTTTTCTTTTATAAATTATAGTTTCCTTATCCTTTTTCTGCTTCATTCTGGAAAAGTTCCTCCATGTGATTTCCCAATCAATTATGTATTCTACAGATTTTTCAATATACTATTTGTCTCTTCTCTTATGTTCTTTATTTCAGTTATTGTTTGCATACTAAATAATTCACATAATCATTTGTTATAATTTTTTGTTTTATGATACTAATATAATTTTTATATTTTTACTGTGTTTTTACTTTGCATTTTAATTTGTTAATGTCTTTGATTCTGATAGTGTCCATTTTTTTAAACTGTAGTTAAAGTCTTCCTGAGCTCATATTTCTCTGGATATGCTTAACTTTTTTGTTTAATAGTAATATCAGGTCATTAAATATGAAATGTCCAATTTTGAATCAAAAGTGTAGTTTATTATATCTCAGAAAAGAAGCAGTACAATTAATCAAAGTATGTGCCTACACTATTGACAGTTTTGCCATCTTAACGGTAGCTTGTTTATGCCAGCAGTGAAGAAGCCTGGAGAGCGAGCGGCAATGAAATCGCCAAAGGTGTTTTCCACAACTTGTTGAGAATTGAACATTTTTCCTTGTAAGAAGTGGTCCAAAGCCTGGAAGAAGAGGGAGTCAGTTGGTGTAACGTCTGGTGACTATGGTGGATGACAGAGTTTTTCCACGTCCAGCTTCTGTAGTCTGAGCAGCGTTGTTTGTGCAACATGTGGTTGAGCATTGTCTTGCAAGAGGATTGGCCTGTCTCTGTTGCCCAATCTCGGCTGCTTAATCACAAACATCCTCATCATTTCATCCAACTGGATGCAGTAGACATCTGTTGTAATTGATTGACCAGGTTTCATGAAGCTGCAGTGGATGATGCCAGTGCTGGACCACCAAACACACACCATGAGTTTTTTTGATGAACATTCAGTTTTGGACTGTGTTTTGGCACTTCATGTTTATCTAACCATGTGCCGAACATTTGTGATTGTCAAAAAGAATCCATTTTTCTTCACACATAACAATAAGGTGTAGAAATGGTTTGCCTTTATGTTGTGACAGCAAAGAAAGGCGAACTTCAAGATGATTTCTCTTCTGATGCTCATTTAATTCATGTGGTACCCATCTATCCAGCTTCTTTACCTTGCCAATTTGTTTCAAATAGTCCAATGTTGTTGAAATAGTAACACCAAACCTTGCTGCTAACTCACACGTAAGTTGAGATGGATTCATTTCCACCACAGCTTTCAGCTCATCATTATCCACCTTGGTCTCAGGTCACCCACATGGCTCATTTTCAAGATTAAAATCAGCAGAATGAAACTTCTCAAACCATCAACATGTGTGCACTTTCATTAGCCACATCCTTCCCAAACATTTTATTGTTATTTCAAGCTGTCTGCATGGCATTGGTTCTACGACTGAACTCATATTCAAAAATAACATGGATTTATGATTTATCCATGATTTCACAAAAAATTTCTCTAAAAAAAAAAAAATGAAAAATAATCACAAGCCAAACCATGTGTTTGAAAGAATGAAGATGTACCTTCACAATAAAAATAAACCAAGAAGTGTCAAAGTGAAATGTGAGAGATAGCAACTGCCAAACATAGTCCTTAAGGAAATCAAACATTTCATATTTAATAACCTAACACACCTGTAAAGGCTAGATTGTAGTTTTGGTCAGCCCAGATGTTCTCAAAAAAGGAGAAAGAGTGGTCCCTAGATTGTGGACCTCCAGGCAACTAATCACTCCATTTTGATATCTCTCTTTGTTCAAGTCATTCCTTTGCCCTTATACTCTAGGAAAAGCATTTGTAGTGCCAATAGTTTAATAGTGAAGGAATGGGCGATTTAATCCCATAGCCTAGTCATAAACAGTTGTTTCTGCATTCTTTCATGAGTTTAGACTTTTGTGCTGCACAGAAATAATTTCTGCATAAAGCTGTACCAGTGGTTGAGACATTGGCCTTGGCTTTCTTCAGTGAAGAAGCAGATATTTATTTTCCTAAGACAAGTAGAGCAGGTAAAGACAAGGGGAAAGTGCAAAACACCCCAGAATGGCCCCTGTCCCACCCTTCCAGTTATAACAGCCGCAGATAACATTTCAAAAATCTTTCATCTTCCCAGTTGTTTATTTATTCATTTTCCCTGTATTTTATCTTTCCTCCCTAGTTTCTTAGGTGTTGATTATTTGGAAGGGAAACATTAATCTACATTAATTTAAGATTTCTTATTTAACAGATATGCAAACTAGGTATTAATTGATACCTATTTTATTTATTACACCATTAAAAAGAACATTAAGATTCAAAGAAGTTAAATAATTTACTTCACGTTACAGGACTAGTAATGGAAGGTCTAGCTTTAAAACTACCAAATTTCCTGAATTATAAGAGCCATAAATTTTATAACATTTTATAATTTTTAGGAAGAAAGTAAAAGAAAAAATGCAAGATTTTATTATTGCTAAGATGCATATTGTTTTATATACAAACATTTCTTAAATGGGTGTGGAAGCCTGAAAATCTATGGCATATCAAAAGTTACTTATTAGTCTTTTTTTTATTCTTAGTGGTATGCAATGGATGAAATCTTGGATTGGATAAGATAGAGCTATTATAAATGTACTTTTTGATTAATACCTATATAAATTTTTATTACAATTAACTGTGAAAAAGTAGAAGTTTTAAAAAAGAGGAAATCTGAAGAGTCTTCTCCTACCAAATATTCTATGCTGTTTATCAGAAAACTACATTGAGTGATTTATTTATAGCCCTATTGCCATATATATAAGGAAATAAAAAATTGCTAGAATGGTAATAATTCTGGTAATTTTTCACAATATACCATTTCCTCCTTTTTTTGAACACATATCAATTAACTTTGTATAAAAAATTATTTCAAAGTATTCTAGAAACTGTCACAATAAGGCAAAATGTTGATTATGCCGTCCTTATAGACTCTTGTTCATATACTGAAGAGTAATTTAGAGTGTTTATTTGCACATGGATCTGTGCTCTTAAAAGTACCCAGAAATATTATTTTGTTATATAAATTTATTAAGTATAGCATACAACATATTTTAAATAGGATAGAATTTTTTAAAAAAATCTCTGTCCTTGATCATACTGAACTGACTTAAATTTTATCACCCCTGCCAGAGTATTAACGCTTCACTTTGATTTATATAGTCAGTCATATTTTAATTTCACTTTTATTCCTCAGCCATAGTATAGTCACTGGCACCTGGTTGGTCTCCAATAATTGTCTTATGATTGAATGAATCAAAAACATTTTTAGAATGTTATTTTATATAAATGCTCCATTTAAAATTTTAAACTTTTCAGGGCAGCAAACATATAGCATTTAATTCTAAGAGCCCATACAATGTCTTTTACATAATAAAGAAAATGTAATATAATGATAATGCATTTAAAAATAAATATTTGATTATAATGTACATATTGTAGAGATTAATTAAATGGCTTCTGTTCAACATTAACTTATAATTATAAGAAGTAACTAACATAAATATGGATTAAAAATGAGACATGGGTAAAGGAAAATGAATGTTTCCTCTACCAAGTATCACAACTCACATTGAGGTGGTAGATTCCAGTTTGGAACGGGAAGGTATCATATCTTCATCTACAACTCAGTGTGCGTATGCCGTGTCTTACTTTTATGTAAAACCTCACACTGGCAACTCTGGACATACTGCTGTTTTACTTCCAGTACTCTTAAACATCAAGCTGGGCTCAAATTGAATCTCAAGGTCAATTTCCTGCTTTGGACACTGGAGTAATGCTTCCAGACTTCATCTCCATCCTTTCCCCTACCAACGCTCGAATAAACAACTATAAATATGACAATATGCTCCATGTCCTCTCAAGTTACTGTTAGCTTGTGAAGCGATGTGAGTTTATTCATTCATAATGAAGCATTAATTCTTGTTAAAGACTTAGTATGACAGTACTTCACTGTAATTTGGGTCATAATTTTGATCTAAAGGCCAGGGAGAAGGAAGAAGCTGTGCCACGTCATGCTTCTTTAATAATAGAAACTCTAGCACTCTGAAATGTCAATGGAAGAACTTTTGGGATTGGGTGGCCACTCCTATGTCTTTCAAATTATTGCATCAAAGTCAGTGTCTTTCAAAAATATGTGCTTACTTACTCTCCAATTTTGGAAGATTACATAACTTCTTTGCATAATTTTTTAAAAAAATTTAAAAGTGTTTTACTAAACTATAAAGTAATGACAAGTATTCTCATTAATAGTGTTACTAAAAAGAAATTTAAAAACCTATTTTAAAAAATAACATAAATGATGTCAATAGTTTAAAATTACATGCATATATACATCCATTATCCCAAGATAAAAATATTATGTTCAATAGAACTAATCTTTTCATACAATGTATAAGATGACACAGGATTCTTGAATTAAAAAAAGAAAGGTTAGTAGATGACAAACATCTTTTTAGCCTGTAAAAATGGATCCATTTTTCCAAATCCAAGGTTGATGTAATTAGCTTCTTTGGTTAGAGACTGTGAGAACTGTCGAAATGCAATGGATTGTTCTTATTTTAAATTACTTTAGTTTGTAAATTAATGTGATGGTTAATTTTATGTGTCACCTTGACTGGGCCATAGAGTGCCCAGACATTTGGCTGAACGTTATTTCTGATTCTGTCTATGAGGGTGTTTCTGGATAAGATTTGTATTTGAATCAGTAGACCTAGTAAAGCTGATTGCCCTCTCCAGTGTGCGTGGTCAGCATCTATTCTGTTGACAGTCTGAATAGAACAAAAAAGATGAAGAGGGAAGAATTTGCTAGCTGTCTGTCTGACTGGTTGTCTTATTCTGCCGTTGGACTGGGACTAACACCATAGACTTCCCAGTTCTCAAGCATTTAGACTTGGGCTAGAGCACACATCATCAGTTCTGGTTCTTAGATCTTCAGACTGAGGCTGTAACTACATCTCTGGCTTTCCTGTGTCTCCAACTTACTGATGGCAGATTGTGGCACTTCTTAGCCTCCATAACTGTGGGAGCCAATTCTTCTTAATCTCTCTGTCTCTCTCTCTGTATATATTTTCTCTATTGTTTCTATTTCTCTGGAGAACCCTCATACAATTGATGTCTATAATATTTCATGTAAGTTAATTAAACTATAAAATTAAAATAATGAAAAGAATATAATTTTAACTTCCGGCCTATTAAAAATAGTGACATTTAAAATGTAGCTGTTACACTACTTTTTAAAATGTAACCAAATGAACTTAAGTAATCTCACAATCGAAAAACTACTGTCATCCTTTTTTTATTAAATAAACATCTGATAAGAGATTTCTATCCAAAATATACAAAGAGCCTTTAAAACTCGGTAATGTAGAAAAAAACTACCCAATTAAAAGGTGGAAAAAATATCTTACAAACACCTCACAAATAAAGATATGTGATGACAAAAAAGTGTATAAAATATGGTCAATATAATTTTCCATTAGGGAAAAGCAAATTAAAACAATGAACACCACTGCAGGGAAAACTAAATTCCACCTTCATTCTCTTAGGGTTCCAGCTGTGCCTGAGAATTAAATTTATATAAAATAGATTAACAGGAGAAAAGCATACAAATTTATTTAAAACAGGGTTTTGGGGGAGGACAGAGGAGCCCTGATAAAGAAATGAAGATCCAGAGAAGCAGTTAGAGTCAATAACTTACATACTGACACGGGACAAAGAATAGTAAGTTGTAAAAATGCAATTAAACAACGTGGGGAGGTTTAAAAGGTAAGAATTATTTTAACGTGGTCTGTACAATTTTCTCTAGGTCTCCACTTTCCATCCTTGATCCTAAGAAGGCTGCATCTTTTCGGGCGCAATGGCTCCTGCCTGCAATTCCAGTTACTGAGGAGGCTAAGGAGAAGGATGCCTTGAGCCCCGGAGTTCGAGGCTGCATTAAGCTACAATGACACCTCTGTACTCCAGCCTGGGTGTCAGAGGAGACCCTGCTTCTTTTAAAAAATGCTGCATCTTCCGCATGGTTATTTTGTCTCTTGTTTTTAAGAAACAGCACAAAGTTCAGAGTGATCTTTTTGCATCTGCCATCACATACCAATTAAAATGGCTAATATTAAAAAAAAAAAAAAAAAACCTGACAGTAGCAATGCTGGTGAGCATTCAGAGCATCGGGAGCTCACATTTATTGCTGCTGGGCACACAAAATGGTACCGTCACTCTGGAAGACAGTTTGGCATTTTCTTACAAAGCTAAACGTAGTCTTGCCATACAGTCCAGCAAATTGTACTCCAACTGATTTGAAAACTGATGCCCACACAAAAACCTGCACACACATGTTTATAGTGGCTTTATGCATAATTGCCAAAAAACTAAAAAGAACCGAGATTTCCTTTTATAAAAAGAAGCATGATTCTATTTATTTATTTTGCCCTTTTTTATTTTTATTTATATAAATGTATGGGGTACAAGTGAAATTATGTTTCATGGGTAGTGGTCAAGTCAGGGCTTTTAGGGTACCCATCACCTGAATATCGTACCTAGAACCTATTGAGTAATTTTTTATCATCCATCCCTCAACCCTTCATTCTTCCAAGTCTCCATTGTTTATCATTCCACTCTCTTGTGTCCATGTGTATACTTTTTGGGCATCCACTTATGAGTGAGAACACCTAGTATTAGTCTTTCTGTGTTTGGCTTGTTTCACTTAAGATAATGACCTCCAGCTCCATCCATGTTGCTGGAAAAGACATGGCTGAATTGTATTTCAGTGTATAAACATACCACATTTTCTTTATCCAATTATGTGTTGATAGGCACTCAGGTTGATTCCATACCTTTGTTGTTGTGAATAGTACTGTAATAAACATATGAGTGCAGGTATCTTTTTGATGTATTAACTTCTTTTCCTTCTGGTAGATACCCAGTACTGGAATTCCTGGATCAAATGGTAGTTCTATTTTTAGTTCTTTGAGAAATCTCCATACTCTTTTCCATAGAGGTTGTACTCATTTACATTCCTATCAATAGTGTATAAGCCTTTCCTTTTCTCCACATCTTTGCCAACATCTGTTATTTTTTGCTTCTTTAGTAATAGTCATTCTGAGTGGGGTAAGATACTATCTCATTTTGGTTTTAATTTGTGTTTCTCTGATGTTGAATAGTGATGTTGAGCATTTTTTCATAGCCAAATAGATAAATAAACTGTGGTGTTTCCATACAATGGAATATTATTCAAAAATTTTAAAAAATACAAGATTTCATGTCATAAAAAGATGTGAATATTAAAAAGATATTGATTAAAAAAACAGTCTGAAAAGACTACAGACTGTATGATTCAAATTATATGACATTCTGGAAAGTGCAACCGAATAGGGACCATACAAAGAACAGTGGTTGCTATGGACCCTAGGGGAAAGGGAAAATGTTAAGCAGATGAGGCATGTAGGATTTTTTAGAATGGGCAAACTACTCCAAATGATACGGTCATGGTGGCGTCATGTCCTATGCATTTGTGAAAACCGACAGAACTTATCAGCACAAGGAAACATAATGTAGGGGAAAAAATCATTCAGGAAAATGTGACATCTCAGGTTTGAATGCAGACTGTGAACAAAATAGTTATTTTACAAATAATTGAAACAGCTTCCCTGAAGGGGTCCAGGGAACAGGTGCTGACCTATATGACTTTGGAAATAAATAGAGTCTATATGAATAAAGGCAAAAGAAACTGCACATAATCACTCTACTGAAGTTGACAGAATTGCTTTCAGTGGGGAAGGGTTGACAATTCTGATACTGAAATGCAGGTATATTAGAAGGGAACAATTAGGTAAATGTATGGTAGATGGTGGGAGCCATGTTCCTCACTACTGGAATGAGAGTTTGCAAATACAGTAAGGGAGGAGGCTCGAATGATCAATGTGGTAATGGACCGAATTGGGTGCATCAGTATGAACTAATATCTGGCTCAATACAGATACAGATGGTTACACAGAGAAATATTTGTAGATATATGTATACAGAAGGGTTAATATGCACACATACTTTCTTCCTCTATCAGCTGACAGTGTGTAGAAACAATGACACCCCAGTATCAAGGAACATACCTAGTAACCAGATCTTGATTTCTAATACTATTCTCCAATAAAAGGAATCATTCCTCCTTGGAGAAATAGCTACTACTAAGACAAAGGTAGAAAATATGCAAAATAAGCCTAGTAAGGTGGTACCAAACACACACACACACACACACACACACACGCACGCACACACACACACACACCCTCACATTCTACGTTGATGGGGATATGTCAAAGGGATGCAGGAGCCAAAGGAAAGACTTCCTGATGGCCAAAGCTAGAACAATTTGAGCTTCAAAATAAATTAAAAGTATTCTAAGATAACCCCCAAATATAAAATAAATATCCACAAGTCTATTTTGACATAATTCCTGATAGAACACATAAATAGATGGGACAGAAGAGACACATCTATGTAGAAGGAATCCAATAATTTATGTAAATAGAGTGTTCTCAAAATGGTGAAAGCAAAACTTCTCACTGTTTAGGTATGAGTTGGACATAGTGACTTTCTCTAAAGAGTATAATATGGAAATGGAAATAAAATAGAAATTATACAGTAAAGAAACCTGACAAACACCACCTGAGCTGAATACCAAGATCAACATCAAGAGCGATAAATCTTATTAGTAGTGTGTACCTGCTATGCTTTGAATGTGTCCCCTCCAAGACTCAGGTGCTGCCAGCGTGATAGTATTGAGGTGGGCCTTTCAGAGATGATTAGGCCAGGAGGGCTCCTTCCTCATAATGGGATTAAGACCTCTAAAAAAAAAAATTGGTTTTCACCCAGCATTGGCTGGCTTCCCCTTCTGCCTTCCGCCATGTGAGAACACAACAAGAAAGCCCTTACCAGACCACATGCTGACACCTTGATCTTGGATTTTCTAGCTTCTGAAATTGTGAGAAATAAATTTCTGTTCTTTATAAATATCAGTCTGTGGTATTCTGTTATAACAGCACAAATGGACTATGACAGTACCCTTGATACGTCTGACATGATGTGGTGAAAGTGGCATCTCTTATCTGCTCTTTCTGCCAAAGACCCATAGCCACATTCTAACCATAAAAAACACAAGCAAAACAAATAACAACAACAACAACAACAAAACACCAGACCAATTCCAAGAGAGAAGAGTTCTACAAAATACTGAACCAGTGCTTCTCAAAACTGTTAAGGTTACCAAATACAAGAAAGGCCTAAGAAACCGTCACAGCCAAAAGGAACGTAAGGAGACGTGATAATTAAATGTAATGTGATTACCTGGATGAGATCCTGGGAAAAAAAAAGAGCATTAGTGAAATTTAAAAACTCTGGATAAACTGTGGACTTTTGTCAATGATAATTGGTTCATTAATTGTAATAAATGTATGATACAAATATACAATGTTAACAATGGAAATTTATCATGAGTTGTGTGGGACTCCTATGTACAATCTTCTCAACTTTTTTGGTAATCTAAAAGTGTCCTAACAAAATAAAATATATTTAAAATCAAAGATTTTATTTGATAAACTTCATTTTATTTTCATTTTTTTGATAAAATATATATATTTGAATATACATATATATGTCATTTATATTATGAAGTCTTTTAATCAAACTTTTCATTTTCTTTGAGAAAAGCATATACTGCTAAAAGTTATTGGTCTGGCAGTTAGTAGATGTAGCATATAATGGTATTTTTTTTGTAAAGAGAAGGTTGAAAGTGTAAAATATTTTATCAGTTGAAGTATATGACCATTGTAATTAGAATAAATATTTCATCATATCTTTAGAAAGATAAGATTTAATAACCTTATTTATTCTCATGAACATATATGAGGCCATATAATTTTTGACATAGGTTTTATATAATACATCCTGAAATGTTTGGTGGTCCGAAAAATATTTATAGTATATTTAAAGGAATTACCTTCCCAATCATATTACGGTTTTTTTTTTTTTTTTTTTAGAAGCACTTTTCTTCTCATGATAGACTACTATAGACTGTTTGTGTCCCTCTAAAACTCATATGTTGAAATACTAACTCCTAATTTGGTGGTATTCAGAGATGAGGCTTTGGGAGATAATTAGGTCATGAGGGTGGTGCATTCATGAATGGGATTGGTGTCCTTACAAAAAGGCAGAAAAGAGGTTGCTTCCTCTCACTCTGCTCTTTGCCATGTGGAGACACAACAAGGACACAGCCATCTTCAAACCAGGAGGAGTGACCTCACCAGACACCAAATTCGCCAGCACCTTAGTCTTGAACTTCCCAGCCTCCATAACTGTGAGAAATAAATTTATGTTGTTTAAGCCACCCAGTCTATGGTATTCTTTTATAGCAGCCTGATCTAAGATATGAATCCCAGTAATAAGTACCCTGGAAAGCATTTTAAACAATATTTAAGTATTTGCTATTAAAAGCTATTTTTATTCTGTGTAATTTAACTTGATATTTATTGTATTCTAACTGAATAAATGACTACTTTATGTCTCTGAAAAGTTAAAGGCAGTGTCTGTACCTTACAGAATTATTTCTGTCAAAGTAGGAGAGTTCCCATTATAAACTATGGTAAAATTTTTTAAAACCTACCTGTGTATAACGAGTTATATTTAAGATTAACACTTCGGTTGAGCCAAGGTCTTTGAATTAGATCTGGGGATTTATACTCTTCTAATATCCATTTAAGTTAATTATTTCAGTGTAAACAGAGCTAGACTGCCACAAATAAGACTAAGCAAAGTGAGTGGTTTATATACAGGGCTTCATTTTTCTTGAATATCCTCATATAAATAAATTAACTTTGCATCATCCTGGGGGAATGAGTGAAATCTATACACATACTGTATGTTTCTTTCATTTTCACTTCATATTAGTAATAATAACTTCCATGCAGCACTTTTCAAGGAAATTAACGACTGGTTGGAGTTAATGGACCAAAGAGCAACCCCTCCCAGGCTGTCATTAATCTCCAGGAATGCCTTATACTGCAATGGCAATTGCTTAAATAAAAGCTTGCAAGAGAATTTAAAGAGAAATGCTAGACCTGTCCATGTCACTACAGAACAAATGACAGTTTCGATTCCAAATAAATCTCCAGATTGACAAATAATTTGTGTTTCAGTTGTTCTGTTTTCTAAAATACTGTGCAGCATTCACAACTTTTTGAGGTATGAATATATATTTTATTTCTTCAGGATTCAATGCTGGATGGAATTGTCCTATGGTGGAATTTCACCTTAAATAGGAGAATGCAGACATCACTTCAAGAAACTAATTCACAATATTAGTTTTTTGTACTTATGAATAACTTTAGACTGCCCTTAGGCCCAAAGAGCTGTTCCTTAAGAAAAATCTGCACTAATAAAGTACACCTAAAATGTCTTTATTGATATAACAATGAATTCTGCATTAATTATTTTATTTATGTCTCAGTATTAGTAAACAATTTTGGTATTTTCTCCTTCTTGAAATACTGTTGTCCATTGGTATCATTTTGTATAGGTCTCCTCCTCTCCCCGACTGCTCCTTCTTAGTCTATGCTATGGGCTGAATGTTTGTGTCCTCCCATACTTCATACGTTGAATCCTAAACACCAACGTGACGGTGTTAGGAGACAGAACCTCTGTGAGGTAATTAGGTCATGAGGATAGAGCCCTCAAGAATGTGATCAGTACACTAGAATGGGAACCCCAGAATGAGAAGATGACAGTCTACACTTGGGAGAGGGTCCTTACCAGAACCCGACCATCCTGGGACTGTGATCTCAGACTTCAAGCCTCCATAACTGTGAGAAATAAATTTCTGTTATTTATAAACCACCCAATTTATTTGTTACAGCAGCCCAAACTGATTAAGACACTCTCTTTTCTGACTTTGTTTCCTTAGCTTATCTAAATGCTGCTGTTGCTCTGGGAACATGCTCAACCTTCTTCTTTTCTTATGTTCTTTCTTTACAATCATAAACCTTGAGTTACCTCCTATAAGATAAAGTCTTACCCAAGTCAAACTAACATATTTCACACAACCCAATCTTCTTTCAGTGATTAGAATCTCAGTAAATGAGCATCAACTTCCATTCCAGAGAAGTCATTTTCAAAATTCTCTTTTCTTCACTAAGTACTGTCAATTCTATTTCCAGAATAGCATCTCAAATTCATCCCTTGCTTGTCAGTTATGTAACCACTCCCTAATCTGATGTGACATTGCTTTTCACATGGATTGATGGGCAGCATAATTGATTTTTTAATTGAGGCTTCATTCCCCTCAAATTGCTTCTCCAGATAGTAATCAGTGATCTTCCCAAAATGTATGAACATGTTACTCTACCAGTAAGAAGATCAATGATGTGGCATTGTCTTTTTAATACAGGTCATGCTATTTCATACGGTTTACAAGATAATCAATAACCTGGCCTTCAGCGATGAATGGAAAAGAGAAATATGAGGAATAATGTTTTACTGTTCAGAAATCCTACCTTTACTCACTGTGGTAGAAAGACCCTAGCTTCCTAGCATTCTTGTGTAATCTTTTCCCCTTGAGTGTTGGCAGAACCTGTAATTTGCCTCAAAGGTGAATAGATGTATGTGAGTAGGTGCAAGTGATTACAGTACATAAGATTGCAACATCTGTCTTGCTAGGAGACTCCCTTTCTTGATAATTTTAAATAATAAAACTGCCCTATGAATAGGGCCATGTGGCAAGGGGCTGAGGTTGGCTTCTGGACTCAAGCCAGAAAAAAACTGAGGCTCTCAATTCAGACACCTGCAAGGAACAGATTTCTGCCAACATCCACATGAACTTGGAAGCAGATTGTTCCCACATGACCTAGAAAAACCTAAGATGGGAATCCAGTCTTGGCAGATACCTTGATTGCAACATTGCAGGGGACCTAGCTAAGCTATGGCTGGATTTCTGACACACTGAAACTGTGAGAAAATAAATATATGTTGTTTTATGCTACTAAATTTTTGGTAATTTGTTATATATCGGTAGAAAACTAATATACTCTACCACAGCTTTAAGAGTTCAAAAGAAGTATTTTCACTACATATGCATAATTGGATGTCAAAAATATAGAGCAAAGGTTTATTTCTTATAGTCAACTGCCGATACACACAAACACATTTATAGAGAGCAAGAATATATTTTTTTATTTTAAACTGCTTTAGATAATAACAGAAAACTACTAGCTAAAATAGCTAAGCATAAATGTAGAGCTAAAATAGTATTCTAAGAGGAAAGACAGTAATTAGAATAAAAAGGAAAAGAAAAGAATATCTGTCATATAGATGGAATAAAGAGAAGATAGATGGGGAGCCCTGAGAGACATTTGAAGTAAAAGGAGCACTGACTCCTACTGAGGGTGAAATAACTGAGACCGATAGTTCATAAAGTTGGTTATTTATTTGTTACGTCAAACTTTTCATAGTCACTGGCATAGAAAACCTTCTCTGTCGTGGCCTGGGAATTTAGAGCTAAAAATCGAACATTTAACTGTTAACTCACATTTTACAGATAAAGACACTGAGTCCCAAAGAGCCTAAATTAACTTCCCCCAAATCATACAACTTACAGTTGGCAGAGCCAGAAATCAAAATGAGATTTGACTTACTTCAAATGCTATGTGTCTTTTACCCTGATTTGTTTTGAATTGTAAAGGAACCGATTACATGGTCTGATTGATATATCAAAACAACTACTCATATTGGCAAAATTCTTCTGTGTTTGTAAAATAGTATCTGCTTTGAAAATACAATGCAAATATTTATATGTGAAATGGCTTTTGTTCAGTGTTTTGAATCCTTCTGCCCTTTCAAAGTAAATTTCTAAAGGTTTCTAAACCTTTAAACCTCAAACTGATGAGAACATTAATTTCCAGGTCCCCCGTACATCTTTTATCAAGGTTTCTGTCTAGAACTTAGTAGCTTTTTACCTTAGACATCAAGTTAACACATAATTATCTCCTCATTGTGAAGAATGGGAAGGTTATCATGACAATTGATGGAAAAAGTCAACTAAAATAATACATTCTGTGAAATGCAAGTCAGAAGAGGATTTCAATGCCTTCTAGGGATTAAGACAGTCCAAAAGCTAATTTAGATCATCTTCTAACCTACTTAAATCCTGAGTGTCAACAGAGAGTTAAGTAGCTCAATTCAGTGGCCTGGGAACCCAAGATATAAACAATGACAGGGGAAAAGAAAAGTGAAAATGGGAAAGTGAAAATAATACATTGGATTTCTATACCATCCATTGATTATTAACAAACTCTTTGGGTTAATATTTTATCACTAATGTCATTTTTCAGCTAAGGATACTGAGACTATCCAGACAAGACTATCATAAGCTAATTGATTTGTTTAAGGTTGAATATACAGTTTATAATTAGAATCCCACCTTTGTTTTCATCTACATTGCCTTATGCATAAAGGAGAAAAGAAGAGGCAATACAATGAATACAATGAGAGGAGAAGAAAATTAAAAGATATTCACCACGAGGGCTGACTGTGCACTAGACACACACTCCACTGTGGCCTGAGATCTCTACTAAATTATTTAAGTGTGATCCAAACATAGCCGGGAGGTAACTGTGACATAACCAACATATTATCAGAAATCAGAGATATTGATTAATACTTCTGACACTGGCACTTATAATTGCATAACCATTTAATGATTATTTTAATTTCAGTATCTATTTTCACTATTAAAATGTTTGCTTCCAGGAAAATAAGCAGAATTAAATGAGATAATAAATATGATAACATCCAATATATGAACATTATTCAAAAAAATGATGTTGGAAGGTTAATTAATCTGATCTTCATTCAAATTCATAGAAGTAAAGACTTGATTTTTAATATCAATTATTTGAGATGAGAAAATAAAACATACAATTGTTTCTCCATGGCTGTCATTTTCTTTAAAGTTCATTAATAAGGACACATATCCCCTGAATGAAGAAGTTTTGTACTGAAGAAGAAAAATAGATATAACATCTGTTATGTTCTGTGCCTTCTGGGAACTTACAAACAAATTGGGAAGAGTGCAACTGAGACTTAGTAGTATTATTCTGAGTGCAACAAACCTTCAGACTGAGAAAATTTATGTCCACAAGAATAGCTGGAGTAAGCTTCATGGTGCTGGCAGAATTTGGTTGAAATCTACTAGATGAGGAGAGAGGAAAAAGAAGGACATTTGAGGGACCCTGAGATGGTTATGACAATGGTATCAAGGTGGAAACTTGGGATGCCAGGGAGAGCATTAACATTCGCTGAGGGGCTGATATGTACCACACACACCATCTACACAACTTCTACATAAGTAGGTGGACCACTTTCCAAGGAACGCCTTCAAAACTGTAAAGAATGTACATGTTTTTATTACTTGAAATAACTTTTGTGATAGGTATTGTCTTCAATATCTTATATGTAATCCAGATTTGAGCCGGCATCTCTCTGATCCTTTGCATAGCAACAGGATTGCCTCACAGCTCAGATTCCACATGACCTTAGTAAGCAGAAGCCTTCTCCAGACCTTCGTGAGGACTTCTCTCCAAGTCCCCTTTGCTCCTGTATTCCTGGGCCCTTCCATGCTGCCCTGTACTACACTACCACCCAATATGCCTGTGAACTCTTCCTCTTATCAGATCTCACTGTATATCCAATCGCATGAAGCATCTGTGATCTTAGTTACTTTATGATGCTCAGACATCATAAAAGTTGTTGAGGGATGCACACCGAGCTTAACAGCCATCCCCATTTACCCACTTCCCTTCTTTCTACTTCACGCTCTCCTCTTGATTCATGCGATACAGCCCCTTTTCCTTCTCTAGAGCCTTGATGCAATCAATCTGGTATCTCACAGTCCACAAAGACTCAGCTACCAATAAACTGTTTATTAAGTTTTAACTTTTTCCAAAATCTGTTCTTCAAGTATCAAGGCATGTTGTAAAAGATTTTAAAATGGGCCAAAAAAAAAAAAAAAAATCACTGAATGTCCTATTCTGTCAAGCTCACATTCATGGAAATCTTTATCTTGCATTGTCCTTGACCTATTTATAACTCTCCAAGTTGTAGAGCTTTCATAATAATGCAAATAATTTCAGTCCATAGAAATACAAATAAGTTGTTTGGTAGATTGTAGTTGATTATTGCCTTATTGATATTGACTAATTGTGCATCAAGTCATAACATCATTGTCACCATTCCTGATTGCCTGCATGTGTGCATTCTTTGCAGTCCCCTACAAAACAGCTGCGATATCTTACTGTTTCCTTCATTAATTAAGGAGTTAATAAAATCTTTGGCCCATGTTTATTTTATATTTTTATGAAAGTCATGATGTCAGCTTTTTAAAAATCTGCTCGATAAACAGTTAATTTCCCATAAGATATTTTATGTTTATCTACAAGGGGTCTTCAAACGTTATCTTTAACTTCTGAGAAAATATTTGGGAAGGTCAAAATCCGAGTTTAGAAATTTTCCAAGAACTTCTTTGCTGTTAGGCACACTCAGGAAAACCATAACTGCTTTCAGTAGTGCATAGAATGTCAGAAAAAGTTGATCTTAAATCCACTGTAAAGGTTGTCTGCTAGAAATGACACAAGATAAGTTTATGGTATTAAATTTTGGTATCATAAACTAACATGCATGCTTTTATATTCAATCATTTTATGTTCATCATGAATTGACAGTGTGTAAGCCTTCATTTTATGCCTCAAATTTATTATGTTTGAAAGACTATTTATTCATTTGAATCTTAATCATAGAAGTTTTATGTCCTCTTTTTCAAGAAGCCGGGCATAACATGACATTAAACTTCTGAAGTTTTGTCTGTACGGGGTTGTAAATCAGGCAGAAAAAAAAAAAAGCCACCTTATTATAAATGATTAACATGCACATTAGTCAATTCATCCTACTAATTTTCTACCAAAAAATTACATTAATTTTTATGGGTTTTAGAAATGTTAAGTATATGTGGTTAGATGAATAGTACATGTTTTGCAGAATAAGGCACAATGTTGGATATCTCCTCTAACTGTTGTATTTTACAAGATACATTCTTTTAGTTGAATTTTTGTAAAAATTGTCATGATAACCTTCCCATTCTTCATGATGAGGAGGTAACTGTGAGTTATCTTAGTGTCTAAGGTAAAAATCTGCTAACCTCTAGACAGAAACCTTGATAGAGGATTTATAAGGAAACTAGAAATAACTGGTATCAGCCAGAGGTTTAATGCTATGTAAATCTCTACAAACTTGCTGTGAATGATTTAAACTTAGGAAACAGGAACTTACCCACTCATCCATCCATCCATCCATCCATCCATCCATCCATAGATTCAATCACTCAAGATTCACTAAGTAATTACTATGAACCATGGGCCGCATTTAGAGCTGGGGATAAACAGACAAATAAAACATGGTATCAGTTCTGGAGAGCTCTAAGTGGATGAAGAAATATAAAGAGCTGGCTAGCAAAGTCCTGTCTTTGCATATTACAAACTGCAGGGTCTTGGCTCTTTTACATAAATTTAACACTCAGTTCTTCATTTGTAAAATGAGGATCTTATCTCAATTTCTTAGGACTTTTGTGAAGATTAAATGTGATCATGCTGAGCATGTGTGTGACACATAGAAGGTGCCTAACATATGGTTACCTATTCCCAGTAAGATAATATGGTTTTGGGGACAAAATGTTGTCAGGGAAACTGTGTAGGGAGTGGTTCGGTAGCAGGTAAAATCATGGGTGTCCTCATTGAGGTCATGGCATTTGATGGCTTTTTAAGCCAGACACAGAAAAAAATGCATGATATATATATATATATATATGTTTGTGTGTGTATGTATATATGTATATATATATATTGCATAATATCACTTATATATGGAACCTAAAAAAAAAAGTCAAATACACAGAGATAGAGAAAAAAATTAGTGGTTACCAGAGGCATGATGGTAGGGAGAGGAGATGAAGAGAGGTAGGTCAAAGAATACAAAGAAGTAGATAATGTAGCTTCAACGAGTTTAGAGATCTAATAAACAACATGAGGACTACAGTTAATAAAATTTTATTGTATTAGGGATTTTTGTTAAATAAGTAGATTTTAACTGCTCTCGCCACATATACAAAAATTAATTATGCAGGGTAGTAGGCACGTTAATTTTCTTGGCTATAGTAATCATCTTGCTATCTATCTATATATATATATATATACCAAACATCATGTTGTAAACCTCAAATATGCACAATAAAATTTGTTAAGCAAATGAAAAATATTTTGAGATACACATAATTTTTATAAAACAAGTAGGCATTTTCTACACAATGGGATTGCATATGTAAAAAACACTAGGTGTGGGATTTCAACAGTTCAGGTAAATTAATCTATTCCACCTTTAAACTCAAAGAAAAAAGACCAATAAAACCTGTACCCTAATTTGGGGTAATTAAAAAATTGAAATTCAGGAAAGCTAAAATCTAGTATTGAATTTGTTAAACAAAAGAAAATATATGATTTCTAAGTGTTAGAACAGAGCTTTTGAATTTCTTTTACAAGAAAGAAACTGATAGAAAGTTTACTCAAGGGAATCTTCTTTAAAATTTTAATAGACTCCCAAAGAATAGATGGGACCAATTCACCATAATTTCTAAATTAAACTCACATTTGGTTATTCCCACCGAGTGTATGGTTTTAAATTCTGAAGGAGGTGGGAGGGGTGGAGAGACTTAAGATAGTAGCAGGGAGCATGGCAAGAGTGAGTTCTAGAAAAGGTGATTTTAGGTATGAAAATAATGTCTATCTGAAAGAGTCTGTGAGAACACAAAATGGGCTTTGGGAAAGCTTTCATTTTTAAGCCTACCTTAATTCAAGCATAGATGGAGGTAATCTTCTTCATATTTTACATGGAAAAATATAGTAATTTAAGCTTCTATTGATGTGTCTCAGATGACCAATGTCAATTTTTCCTTAAATCTGAAGCTTCAACTTTTAATTCCCTTTTTAATAAAAAGAGAAGCAGCTCAGATAAAACCCAAGCCTTTGAAGATCATCTAAAAATGAATAATGACCTAAATTTTACATTTTACAAAGTATTTTCAAAAACTGGAAATGTAAGCCACCCCCATCCTGTGTCTTTTATGACCCCTTATAAGTACAGAGACTTTACGGTGGTAAGTAACAAAGCCCTTATCTTCACTCAAGTATTAGTGAGAGGGATCACGTGAACGAAGATCACAATATTAGCTAAGGCCATATTGGAAAACATTGCTTAACCAAGATAATTTTCAACTTGATGCTTTCTAAATAGACCTGGCTCTCAAGTCACACAGACTACTGAATGAAATATGTATTTAGGAATCACAATTAAACCAATATTTACAATCAGTCAATTTTTATAAAGCAGATTACACTGCACAATGTGGGTGGGCCTTATTCAATCAGTTGAAGGCCTTAAAAGTAAAAACTGAGGTTTCCAGGGGAAACTGCCACATCAATTCTTACCTCAATTCGTCAATATCAATTCCTGGCCTGAGGTTCTGCCCTATGAATTTCAGACTTGTTAGACAACATAATTACATGAGCCAATACCTTATAATAAATCTTCCTAGATAGATATACAGATATATATATATATAGAGAGAGAGATATACAGATATACAGATATATATATATATAGAGAGAGAGAGAGAGAGAGAGAGACAGAGAGAGACAGAGAGACCAGTTCTGTTCCTCTGGGAAACAGAACTCTGATACACAATACAATATGCATAGCAATTAGATCAATTTCCAATATCCAAAGGTTGAAATAAAGCTAGACTTGGCAAGCATCTTTCAGAATAACAAAATTCCTTAGAAAGCATATGGAGTAGGAGGAAGCACACCACACAGGACATGGCAATTCAGCACTTCTATATGATGCATGTCATTTGCTAGCTGCATGACTGTCACCCATCACCCCCTAAATATATTCATCCGTAAAATGACAAAATTAAATTAGCTTATCTCTGCAGACACTCCCTGCTTTAACATTACATAATCTCTATGATCTGTCATTGGTAATTCATGTCCAGAAGGACAAAGATGTGCTAAGATGCCCTTCTAGTAACACGTGGCTGTTATAGGCAGGAATCTGAATGAGGAGAGAATGTGTCTAAACATGAGGTAAGAAAGGAACTGGTAAGGAATTTGAAGTCCACATGTATGAGAAATGCATAAGTATCTGAAATAAATGTGATTGACTCACTAAAGGGAAAGACACCAGAGAAACTCTGGTACCCTTGCTTGATGTGTCAGCTCTAGGTTCCTCAGTGATCCGGTTGCTGTCAGGGATGTGAGGATTTATAGCTCTAAATCTCTGCTTAAGATTTATCTCAGGCCCTGGCCTTTCTGACCACTTGTACTTCTAGTCTCACAATCATTTTTGTCAAGAATCTAGGGTTTCTCCCAAAATGTGTTTTTGAGAACTGTGAGGAAAGTTTGCTATGCCCAACACTGGGGTTATCTATACCATCTTAGGGTTAGAGGACGCATCTAACATGACCCAATGACCCTGGGATTTAGGAATTTAGGAAAAGATTCCTGAAAACTAATACTAAGTTTATCCTTCTGGAACCTAATAAAAATAATTTTTACCTACCTGCTCCTCATAATGATTTAGAGATAATAATATTAATAATAATAATAGCAAAATGGGAGGATATCCTTTATGGATACCATCAATGCCATTGAAATTTAGACAGAGAGATAGAAATTGGGTACTATCACAGAATACATGGGACAAGTTCAGGGGAAAATTACAAAATCTCATGTTCCTGCTGAGGAAAGCCATAAACATGCTGCTTCTTCATATGGAATTGCATTCTTCGAGTGAATCAAATGAGACTTTAGGTTCTGAATTAACTGACCATGCATTTCTGGATTATATTACTCAACGTTACTCTTCTGTGAGATCTGTGGACAAAGTGTGTTCCCTGGCCCAGAACCAGCAGCATTACCTGCAAACTTGTAAGAATAAGGTAAATTATGGGTCCCATCCCAGACCTGCTCAATCAGAAAATAAGGATGGGGCCCAGCAATCTGTGTTTACACAAACCCTTCCAGTGATTCTGATCACACTAGAGTTTGATAACCACTGCTGTAGAGCAACACAGTGATTTACGCCTTAATCACCTGATAAAAACTCTTCTGTCAAACATCTACAGAGAAACATACTTGATTATTCTCTGTATGCATTTAAAGATGGGAGCTTATATAGCAAAAGCAAAGAAGCAAACAAATACAAATGTGTAAGTGGGGAGATTCCAAAATGTGCATTTGAAGCAACAGTTCTTTTACTTCTATTGACTGGAAATTGTGTTTACAGTGAGAGACCTGTGGTTAAATTGAGGCTCCTTCCCCTATGATCTCAAACTATGAATTAGCTCGTTTAATATTTGCTCATCTTAGACTTCTGCAGGAAGCTAGCATGAAATCAAAGCATTATAGACATATGTAATTCTAAGGTTTCTTTTCCCTCTTTATCTTTGTATATTTTCATTACTAACTCAGTAGTTCAAACTCTAGCTGTAGGGGTTAAGAAGAAGACATTTATTAAAATCCAAATTCAAACAAATTTTAAGTAGCTAGAAGCAGTGTTAAAAAAATAGAGATAAAAGGCTATTTGGTATTTTGATTAAAATTAACCAGAAATAATGGAATGTCTAGAGGAAGAAATAATAGAAACACATAACCCTAATCTCCAATGTCCAAATTACAGAACAATTTGATTCTACTTCTCATTGATTTGCTATTTTAGGGGCAGAAGACAATTTTGGAAAGATCAGAACTATTACCACATTCCAAAGATAATGCTTTAAGCCCTTGATTCAAATTCTTTAATGTTTTCAAACAATCCATAATTAAAAGTCTACCTACCTCCAATTCTAGAAATCATTTCATAATGCAGACTTAATTGGCTGTTATTAGCAGGGCCAGATTAAGTAGCTTGTTGTGGCCATGATGAGTTTATCTATTATGTTCGTAATTAGGACTCCCACAGCCAACAAACCCAGAGGGGCTCAAAGCCCACGGTCAACCTCTGTTCCCAAGAGCCACTTACACATTCTTAAATCATGAAGTGTCTATTTCTGACGCCACCAAGAGTCACTACCCACTGGCTTTCCTCTTTATATTTTTAATTTAGCATGTGGATTAATTTGCTTTCTGGGAAGACAAGGGTCTAAAGGCTTTATGCTTGGCCATGTTTGCTTTTCTCAGAAGAATGCCAATTGCTATGAGAAGTTAAGCTAGGAATTGGGGCCTGGGTACTGGGATTGTTGACCCACTACCCTCAGACATTGAGAAGCCAGATAGTCTTCCGAAATGTTAGTCCTTGAGAATACAGTATATTCTCCTACTTTATTATTGTTGTCATTGTTGTGATTTCATGCAACTTTGTTTGTACTTTCGTATATTTTTCAACTTCACCCTTTCTTTTTTTGACCCTCTTCTGGAAATAGATAAAATTTATTCTTCTAGTTCTGTGTTCTGGTGAGAAGATGAGTTATATGTCTGTTAAAAGCAATGTATGTTTAGGGACAGCTGATATATACTAGCTAGAAAAGCTGTATGGTCAATTTGACTGTTACTCAGACTGTTACTCAGACTCATCCTTCAAAGGATGCTGTAAATAATTGCATTAAGGTTTATCACTTGTTTAGTCTACACAATAAACTACCTGCATATAGAGACAGTGGTAACATTTTTCAACAATTAGGAAACTTTAAAAATCCTGATGCCCGGGTCACACACTAGGTCAATTAAATAACAAACTCCAGTGGGGAAACTCAGACATCAGTATTTTTTAAAGCCTCCAAGTAGTTTCCAAAGGTAGCCAAGGTTGTGAACAACTCTGGAGTGATTCCACGTAAATACCTTAAAGATAAACAGAACAGAATATCGGTTTGGATGTGTTGAGCTTCTATAATCTATTTTACTTCAAAAGAATAATTTCTTGGATTGTGATTAAAAAACAATTTTTTTTGCACGTATTCAGATTAGGACTAATCGATTAAAAGACAGGAAAGAGGTATGTCAGATTTGTTCAGGGGCTTTTGTAGAATGTACCACTCTCTCTTCATTTTATAGGGAACCATTTGCATTAACAATTGATCACTTTACAGATGATTTTCTTCACCTAGAAAAATATTTTGTACAAGTTCTGTCACTTACTATGTATATGACTTTAGGCAAGTATCCTCATGACTAAAGTGGGGATAACATTACTATCAGCTTCATAATGTTGGTGGGTTTAAGGAGATAACTCTTGTAAAGCAATTAGCACAGAAAAAATCTGGCATAAAATATTAGCTATTATCATCAGCATGAGTCCAAGCCAGGCCTTTTGGGTGTTGAGACAAATACAAAATGTGTTCCTATGCTTTGATTCCAGCTACTGAATTACTATTATTCTTAATTTGGCATGTCAGAAAAATGCGTTAGAACATTTATCATCAATATATAGAGAATAAGGTACTTTCTCTCTTTCTCACATGACAATGGCTATGGAAATAGTCATTTGTTTTGTGCTCCAGGTAGTGATTTTTCAATAGGATCTTTTTGGTTGATTTCCGTCCATACTCAGAGTAATAATCTTGCAAATAATGAATTTGGGGTTTTCTAAGCAGAATTTCCTGTGGAGTTACAGGACAGTGACTTTTGACTTGCCTTTTGTTCATCTTATCTTAATGGGATTTGAGTGATGAAAGCTGATGTCTCCACATACATCTTTTGAACAGTGGACAAGACACAGTACAATAGTGTCTTGCTTTTAAGGCAATTCTAAAAAGTCCACATTCTAGATTTAATTATTCATCAGACTACTTCCTTTTGTAAACATGAAATAAAATGTCACAGTGTCACCATGTTAAATATGATAATCCAGGGGAAAAAGGATAGAATTTTTTTTTTTATAAAAAAGAGAAAAAAACTGAAAAAAGAACTTATCAGGAAGCATTTGAACAGCTAATTAAATAGCAGTATGAAAATGGCTAGTCTACCATATAAAGGTCTACCTCTCCTATTTTTAATTTTAACAAAGGCCAATTTTATCCTTTGAGAAGACTCACATTTGGCATATCTATCTTTAAGAATTTTATGAGTTATTTGATTAATTTGGTAATTATACTATGGCTGCCAAATAAAATACAAGATGCTTAGTTAAATTTGAATTTTAGATAAGTAATAATTTTAGATAAAAAATAGTTTTTAGTATAAAACATCTCCAAAAATATTGCATGATACCTATTTATATTAAAAAGAAATCATAGTCTAAAATTCAAATTTAACTGTGTACTATGTTTTGTTTCCTAATCTGGTAACCTTAATTTAAACCATTAGATAATGTTTTATGGTTTTGATAGAAACATTGTAAGGAGTTCTAGTAGTTGAAATTTAATGCTTTTCATTTGGCCTATACACATAAAATAGAAAGAAATCAGAAATGTGCCTGGTAAGGTAATATTATCTAACAATTGTTTCTAGTAGATTCTATCCACTGACTTTTGTCAGTAGACTTTTGCCTATAATTGTCAGACAAGATCTGCCCTATCAAAGTATATACCTGTAAAGTTATTTGGAATTTTCTTTAACACAGAATGACCCACATATCTGAAAATTAGTGAAGAATGGCTGAATTCACATCAAATATTAATAATTAGTACCATAAAGTTGTTATACATTATCATAACCATAATTTTATATAAAATCCAAGTGTATCATACTATACTGACAATAACTTTAAATTTATTTCTCATGAAATAATTGCTTTTTAAAACTTCTGGTTTTAGTTCTATTTTCTCCGCTGTTCAATTTTGGATATACTTTTTTGTGTGACCCATTCTGTCCTTTTCTCACACTCTTCTGTTATACAATGTCGCTTCTTAGTATCAAGGTCCTGGTAACTTTTCTTCAGGAAAACATTTGTCTTTGCTTACCTACTTGATTAAAAGTTTCCTTTAAGTTCTCTCCTATATACTCTGAAAACACCATTTACTTTTTAGGTGAGCAATTTCCTTTTTTTTTTCTTTTTCTTTCTTTCTTTCTCTCTCTCTCCTTCTCTCCCTCCCTATCCCTCTCTTCATTTTTTTTAATTTCTTTCCTTCCTACTTTCCTTCCTTCCTTTTTTCTTGACTAATTGCTCAGTCCAGAAGCTCTATTTTTCTAATATGATCCTGGGCGCCCTTTAGTGGCTGCTCTATGCTATGCATTTTCTCTTCATTCTGAGCAGTCTATTCTCTGATCATGACTTCATTGTTCTGACCCTTTATTCTCACCCAAAAGATAATGATCTTTTTAATTTTCTTGAGTAAATGAGGAAAATTTTGATTACTGGAAAGAAACTTGATTACTATTTAAGGTTACAAGTTTAGCGCTGCTAGAGTAATAACTCCTTAAATATGTCTTGCTTACTGTCAAGTGGGCAATAGGGTTCCTTAAGCTTTTCCTTCTTATTTCTGGTCAACAAATGAAACACTGGGTTTGAGAGAAACAAGCAGTATTTGTCATCTTACTCAGACAGGCACATCATTTGAAGATTGCCTAGTAACAGGCAGCCTTTAATAGTGATGATATTAACATAACAACCAGTTAAGAATCAATGAGTGAGCTCCTATCAAGTACTGTATCAAAGCATATATATTCATTAGCTTATTTAATCTGTACAACAAGTTTTTTTGTGCTCCCATTTAATAGACTTACTGAGGTTGAGGCATACATCTATCAAGTGGTAAAGCCAAGATTTGAACACAAGCAGTGCGATACCAGTGCCTGAGCTTTTTACGATGATATGCCATCTTCCCATTGAGAACTTGAAAATGTTTCCGCACCTACATTCCTTCTCAAAGTCTCCTTTGTCCTAAACAGTCAACTAGGTAATAAAAAAAGAATTATCCTTCTTGAATAATCAGGAAAACATCTTACTCCTCTGTTTTGCTTTACGTACTTGGCAAAACTTGACTGCATATGTTGTCATTCATTCATTCATGTATTCAGCAGATTCATTTGGAGCTTACTGTGAAAGTAACACATTCTTCTGCAACTTTGGAGATTTCAGATTTTATTATTCCTTTTTTTCAGTAAAATTAAAATCTGCAACTGCTGATTGAGTGAACAGCATATTTTAAATATTCTCTAAGAAAGAATATTAAAAAGTACCCAGTAACATGATTGTGGGCTTTCCACTTGGTACCAGGTGTGCTGACCAGTAGGGTCATCAGATCCCCTTTCCTGGATAGTCCGATTCCTTTGCCTTATGGAAATCATCATCTTTTTTATTCTGCTCCTGGTTTGTTTTTTCTGGTAGACTCCCTTCCCTCTCCATTGTTTTTATAATATGGCTTCAGGTATAGTAAACTTTATATTATAAGTGCCAAGGGAAGGTCTTGTTTGAATCATGAGTTTTCCTTGTGCAAAAGGAGAATGAGTATTGTTATAACGGTAGGGTCTTTTCCTTACAGGGGCCTGTGTGGGGGCTAGAGAATTGGCAGTGGTATACGGTCTGTAGTGTGGTATTAGGTGTCATAAAGAAAAATGGACTTTCATGCATTTGGGGACCAGAAAAACTACAGCAGGTTCACAGCAGAAGGACTAGCCTCCAGAGTACCATGTAGGGAAAATTTTGCTGTTAGAATGTGAGCACTTATTGCTTGACAAGATTTTAGTAGGGGGGCTTTCCACTCTTGGTTGGCTCTTCTGGAGTCAGAGCGAAAACTGCACCCTGGTGACACAGCTGCTGTCACGAAAGAGAGAGAGGGAGTACCACAAAGTGGGCAACCACCATGTTCTACTCTCTTTTAGATTTGGTGAAAGCATGTTATACTGCACCAGAAAATGTATCATAAACTTTGATAGAGTCCAATCTTTGTTTCTATATACCACAGAGAGAAACCCCTCTGCCAGTATAACTTTGTTGTTCCTTGTGGCGTATGTATTGGTGCATTCTACTTATTTCCAACTGACAACAAATGTCTTAGAAAAGGGCTTCCAAACTTGAATATTCATAAGAATTACCTGGAGACCATATTCAAACAGATGCTTGACCCCACCCCCAGAGATTCCGATTTAGTAGGTTTAAAGTGTTGGTTCTAAGAATTTGCATTTCTAACTAGCTCCCAGATGATATCGATGCTACTGGTCTAGAAACCAAATATCAAATAGCATTTCTTTAGAGTCACTGAAAATTTTGAAATTGGAGGGGATCTTATAGATGCTATTCCACCTAAGTGTTGTAATATTTTCTATTATGCAACTTAGATGTGTCTATAGATTTAGCTTTATCACTACAGAATTAGCAGAAGAATATGTTCTCTGAATTATTTCTTTGGCACATATAAATCATTTACGAGAGAGGCAGAGTCAGGATAAAGTAGACCTTTATCCAATTCATACATCTAAATGTCATTCTGGCCTTCTTAAGTTTAAAACTGACTTTACAATCAGCAAGAAGATACATATTGAGGGATAGGTGTTTTTTTCCCCTCCTAACATTAAGTCTTCAATGAACATGTCAGTTATAGCATCATACAGAGCTTTAAGTAAAGTCTGTTACCCTTGATTATCCAGCCTCTTTCCTTTATCCTGCATAAAATGTTTAAAGCTGATTCCAGCTGCCTAATTACATCCCTCTTTGGTGGAACAAGAAAGGCTTCCAACAGGAAAGTTTACTATATATCCTAGACCAGTTGAAAAAATGGCTACGATTCCAATTTCAATTTGCACAAAGTAACCACGGATGAATAAAAATCATATGTAGTTCTTGTCTAGTACATAACTCTACACTAGAGTGGGGAGAATGATTTCTCCTTGTCAGGAGTTGGTTTTGGTGATGTATTTCATCATGTCTTATCTACAAAGTTTCCAAGCTATGGCAGGCACATATTTTCTGTCTCTTTCTTTTGAAAGTGACAGAGGGTTTTCTTTTCCTTTTTTTTTTTTTTCACCTGAATAATACAAGTGAAGTTTTCAAGACAATTTATACTTTTTTTCTATCTTAGGTAATAAATTCAAGATTTTGACTATTGCACATTTTTTAAGGCAAGCCAGAGAGGGAGAAGCCTCATGCAATAATACCATTATAGTGAGAGTTGCCAGAGGATGGTCATGCCTTCTACAGATCCACAAATACTGCACTGATGACGAATAAAACAACCTGAGAAAGCAATAAGCAGGGGTGGAAATAGAAGGAAGGGGCTAATTTTTAAGTCTCCATGAGAAATAATCAAAATATTGTTCAAAATTAAGGAAGATCTAATTAAAGGAACAATATGAGTATGATGACAAATGAAAGAAATTTTAAAACAGATAACATTGAAATTTTGAAAGAAAAACTGCTGTCAAGAAAGGATAATTCTGCCTGTCAGGTAATGCTAAAACAGAGCAAAACACTGTGGTATGATGATGTCAACTTAGAGAAAGCAAATCAACACAAATATGGTAAGTCACAACACTCGTGAGAGACAGATGACCTGCCTGCTCCTGGAATACATCAGTTTCCCTGACCATTCGTATCAGCAGATGGCAACAGTATGGCATACAGCATTTCGGGGTAAGAGGATGTGAGTGTATCCATAGTAGGTACAGTTTGCATTTATATTCCTTGCTACATTAAGCAACTGTACCTGGAAGAAGAAGGATTACAACTCTTGCATGTGCCACAAAGTATACCTCAAATATAAAAATTTGTGTTTAATGACCTAAAACCCAAGATTTTATGCATGGTCTGAGAACTCAAAAAGGGATATAAAAGGGAGGTAAAATTAAACTTAAAGAATGTAAGTTCAACGAAGATACATTAAGAGTACAGCCAGAAGTTTGATCATAAATTTAAATGTCTTCAGATTAAAATATACTGTCTCATTTTTGGACATATAAGACAAATCGTACCCACCTGGGTGTATCGAGTAACATGCTTTATTGACTCAAGAAAAGTTAAACATATTAATAATCATAGAAGAAGCTGAGAAAGTGACAAAATTTTCAAAGTGCAACCCTCCCAGCCCTCCAGATAGCTGTACAAATTACATACGTGAATGTACATATTTACTATAAATATACATGCATTATAATATAGCATATAATATAATGTATAATATATATTAATTATATATTCATTGTAATTATATATAGTATGTATGTGTATATATAGTATATAGCTACTCATATATGCAGTACATATATGTGTACACTGCATATACATACACACACAAACACATATAGTTTTTTCAATATCATCTTCTTGCTCAGGAATGTAAAAGATTCTTCACTGCCAAGGATTACAGATGGTTACTTACTCTGGCTTTAAAGATCCTTAAAAATAGAAACCTTGCCGTTCAAGTTCACTCTTCACTTTTCTTAACTGCCTGCTTCTTCTGTACCTTGCTCTCTATCTCTTTGCCATTGCTCTTGTACCTTGAAACACTGCTAGCTTCCTCATTCTTTTGTGCCAATCAAATCCTATTTATATTTTCAATTCTCTCTTGAGGCTCCATTGATGTTTTAAGACTTTTGCTCCATATCTGAATCTGTAAGCACTCTTCCTTCTCTCATGTTTTCTGCACTTGTAATCTGCACTGTACAATGGTGTCTGTAATTACTTTTCTGTTATTTATTACTTTATTGTATGTGTTGCTTCTCCACAAAGATACTGAGGTCTTGGTGATAGGGAACAGGCTTATACTTTTTTATAGACTTCATTGTACCTGACACGGTAGCTCCTAATAGATAATTTTTTTTCAAATTATGTGTCAGTTCTCTATTGAAATAGAGACATCTATAATCGTTGAGGTCCTATTAGGCTTCTGAGTTTTGATAATACCAGTTTCTATCCAATTAACATTTTCCCACTCGATAACGAACAGACTCAAGAAACTTGTATTCTAATGCAAGTTTCCATTCATTTATAGGGCACTAAAACATATTTGACTCCCACTAAGATATAATACTTTAGAAACTCCCCAGGCAAATAAGTACCCAATTCCAAGAACAAATATCTCAAGTACAAACAAATCTTCCTTCTATTGATTTAAATATAAGTTTACGCAACTGCTCAAAGGTGGCCTGTTGGGGGAAAAAGACCTGATGGAATTAAGTTAATCCATCATAATACTGACTAAAGCTCCTAATCGTGTTTTACAGAGACAGAAAAGATATTTTAGGAGGGTTTTAGGCAAAGGTGTCCTCATATTTTATTTGAAATTATTTGTTTCACTTTTCCCAGAAGAAACATAATTCTCTAGCATTTATTTTAGTGCTGTAGATAATTTTTCTTTAAAAATGAAAATAGGACTTTGGAGATTTCCAGCTGTTGGGTACTAAGATCTATTGCTTAAAATCTGATGTTTAAGTGTTTGCAAATCCAGTGTCAGACACTGGATATTGTACTAGGTGAAATTATTTACATACTACATAGCTTTCTTTTTACTCTCTATGGTCCAGTGAGATCTCTTTGAAATTAATGGAGGTTTGAAACCTGCATCCATTGTGTGGCAGTCAGAGCTAGCCAACAATGAGTCCCAGAGAGAAAGGTCATCATTGCATTTCATGAATATTAAACTTTTGGTTACCAGATGCATCAGGAGAAAAATTAAGGGATCCTTTGCTTTAAATTTCTTTCCAATTCAGTAAGTAAATTTAGTTTCATAGTAAAATTAATAAATTCAAAAGTGAAGCTAGACTTATTTTTGTTCCCAGGGAAACAAAATACCTTCATCACCATTCGTTATTTAGCTGGATGACCGATTTGTTTGGTGAAGTCTTTCAACAAAGTGTCTCAGCAGAGAGAGGAATAGATCAACCCATGAAGAAAAGAAAACCAAATGTAGGTCAAATAACCAGAGATAAGAAGTTTTAAGGCAATATTTTATATAATCCTATGTCTTTTAATCTTATGTAAATGGTGACTATTCTTTCAATATATTTTTCTTACGATCATAAAAGTATCATAATCCATTTCTGTTTAGAGCTCAGTGACATTAATGAAGATATTGTAATAATATAAACACATGAAAAGGCTCAGAGTTTGTAAAATAGGATTAGACATATATATTACAGAACAAAATTTCTTAACTGAAGGCTATTAAATTTGTATTGTATGTTTTCATTTCTATAGTTAATTTTGTCTTATTATATTATATGTATTACAGTAAGTTTACACAAGTATTTTGTAATGTGTCATGGACACAAATATACACGCACAAACACAAATACAAGTAAGAAATGAGGACTGGACTATGGTAAATTTTTGGAAACTGCTAAAGGAAACAGAAATTTGAAAGGATACCATGAAGATGTATCTTGGAACGGTCTTAAAAGATACTAAACATGTAGCGGCATCATTAATTTCCATGTTGTATGTTCCTTCCAAAATCTGAGTTTCACTTCCACACAGGCGCGCGCACGCACACACACACACACACACACACACACACACACACACAGAGACTCTTTGCTACTTTTCATTTCCATTCTCTTTCAATGACACATATCTTTGTTGGTATTTGCCCTTTTACATGAATGACCTCACCTCATCTTTTTTTTTTATAATTCTCCAGTGAATTAAAAATCTTACCAGTCTTGTAAAGCATATTTTTGTATCTTCTTCTTAGAGAAGCTTTGCACATTCCCCTCATATCCAAGTGAAATTTAAGTTCCTTCCAAGGTCCCCACAGAGGTCCTGTGTATAACTCTGGCATAGGTTGGTTACTCTGTATTTTAATGAGTTTCATTATTTTTCTATCACATACACCAAACTGTGACCACCTTGATTTGTATCTCTCTGCTTTATCAATGTTCAGCTCAGTCTTAGGAAAGATGGCTTCACTCGAGCAGTAAATCTTTGTTGATTTCAGATTGAATTGAAGACTTCCATATTTATTAACTCTTCTCACGATGCAAATAACTTTCAAATACTTTCTAACTAATTTGTGTGATTTAGGTATACAATAAACCGATCTGAACAACTCACATATTAACACTATTTCTTGTGTTAATCTTCATGAATATAATTATTTTCTTTGCTGTGACAAAATATGCTTCAAAAGGAAAATGAGAGCAAGAACAGTCTATTCTTGAAAACTAGGTGCTATGAATACATTATCCCAAGTAATACTTTAAATAATTCTTTGAATAAGGTTTCATTGTAATCTGTTGGCCCATTTGTAAATTAACTAAGCTTATATGCCCATATTATACTTCCTTTACAAAGTCTTCCTTAATACTTAAGCCAATTCATGGGTCATCTCTGAATTGTACAGTCTATACAATTTTTACCTTAGCACATCATTTCATATTACCTACATACTATAAATATGTGAAAATTATCCCCATATATCACGGTAATCTCCCTGAGGGAAGAGATAATGTGCCAATGAACTTTTAATGCTTCTTGTCATTATAAATTGGTATGCATGTACCATTTTCATGCTTTCAAAGCTTTATTGAAAGAATGACACAATCTTATCTTCACACCTACTTTATTCTAGGATATCTATTAAGTGATAAAAACAATCATGTAACCAATCTTTAAAACATATTTAGTAATGGATGCAGCTATTATTCAAAACGTGAGATCTTTCTTCAAAACATTTTAGAATCATTGTCATATCTACACATATGCACATACACACTCATTTTGATTATCCATCATTCCTAGAATAGTGTTGAACAAATAAACTCAATACATACTTGAACAATTCATATTAGTTTGTGAATTATCATTCTAGTCATTATCAGTTGCAGCTTATAAATAGACTAAAATGCTGAATTTAATTGGAAGGAGACACTGGTAATAATTCTTAGTTAATGACCAAATTTTGATCCTTTGGTATTTTATTCTTGTCTCTGAATTTTTTCCTTAGCCACATTGACAGCTTTGAGTTTGTCTCAGCATTCTATTATGAGTTATTATTCATGTCTCCAATCTCAGATATTCCAAGCCTTTCCATTAAATTATATAAACTCATTAAACTCTGGACCTCACATCTTTCTACCAATATCAGCTCTTTGGATGTCACTCGGCCTGGACTTTCACTGGTTGTGGAAAAGGTGAGGTTGGGCAGTTTTTAAACCTCTCTTGAAATTTGTTTTTGAGCTCTTTGAATTCTTCTGATTCAGGACTGTCCCTATGTTAATTACTGATAGTGTTTCATCAGTCTTCCCAATTTTGCCTTATGTTTCTTCAAGAAATAATAGAGTTCAGACTCATATATTGTTATATGTTCTAATATTTCTTAAGAGATAAAAATGCATATTTTGATATTGAGGAATTCAACAGTATGTATATTAAAAATCTTATTTAGGTTTGATACTCATGCCATTTCGTTTTATCCTGGAAGCTAGTATAAACACGAACACTAAATCTAATACATGTAACTAACCATGTAAATTTGCTATATGAATATAGGTATGACATGTATAGTTATGGAAATTTCTCATAAAATGCTTTGCAAACATGAGGACAAATACAAATTAGTAATTATGCATAGAGCCACAATTATTGATAGCATTTTGCAAATAGTGAACAAGTGCCCAATAGCTAAAACTCAAATTTTACTTATGTTTATCGAAGAAAATCGCATCTAAGATTAGTATTTATGTATCTCTGAAATATAACAAAGAGTCCAGATTACGATACTTTACAAAACAAATAAAGTGTGTATTCTCTAAAGTTCTGATATTTGATATAAATTTCCAATACACATATGTGGCATAAATATTTTAATACAATTAATAATGAATGAAATTAATAAATTTCAAATCGTTGGACCTAAGAGCAAGACTTTGAACCAATTAAAATATGACTGAACCATGAACGGAGGTGTTCTCTGCATTTGTTCTCTATGCTCCAGCCTAATGCAAGTCATTGTGAAGAACAGAGTGTAAGGAGGTAGCTACAGCATTTAGACATGCGGCTTCCATGAATGGCCTCCTTTTCCTCCACCACAGCTCCAGTATATAGAAACAAAAATAATAGTAAGAAAGTAGAAAGAAGCTGTCTGTGCTCACACGGCTGAGGTGGCAAAATCTACTCAAGCTTCCTGATTTTCCTGTTACTGTCTCTGGTCTATGTCAAGTTCAGTAAATCTTTTGGGGAAAGACCAGTCTCCTATTTCCGTAAAACACTTAACTTGTACTCAGAAAGCTGAGCCTCCTGAACTATTTTTGCCATGTAGTTATTTATTATATGTGTGACTTTGTAAGTCATTTGATATCTTGAGCTTCACGTTCATAATCTATAAAATGGGATAATAATATTGTTTTGACAAATCTCATAATGTGCTTTGATCTTACTGCATCCTGTGCATATCTCTGTCATTATGCTTTGCATATAATAGTAGATCAAATAATCTGCCTTTGTATCTCTCTCTCATGCTCTAAGTTCTTTGAGAGCAGAGACCACAATTTACCTTTTTTTCTTTAAATCTATAATACCTAGCTTTGCATGTCTGTGGCATAGTGATCATTCAATAAATAGTGGTTTAACTGAATGCAACTATTGTTAAAGTAGGTAACACATGTGAAAAGGATTTTTGCACAGTAAGTTTAGATTCTCTCCCTTCTTATCTCTCATTCATTTTTTATTGGAACTAATATTTACAATAACACTCTCTCAGGTTAGTCTACTTGAATGAACAAGAGGATTTTATTTTAAGGACATGAAGTTTATCATGATATAAACTATAAACTATAGAAATGAAAACTAAGTTTAATCCAACTATGCAGGATTTAAAAGACACTTTAGAGATTCTTCATCTTCTGGATCCATTTGACAAAGAATGTTCACATATTTATTCAATTAATGTCTATCGAGTGAATAAATTAATGAAGAAATTAAGGAATATCCCTGTTTAATCCATCTTATTATCTCTTTACTTCAATTGCAAAAGAAGTCTATTTTTCTTTTAAATTCTCTCTTGCTTCAGCCCACAATTCAGCCTTTTTTTCCTTCCCCGTTTGAGAGTCAGGAGTCTTTGTTTGCCTATTTTACCTATTGCCATCCAGAGGTTGAGTAGAATAGCCTCCACCCATGTTCCAATTAAAAATTCTAACTATAGGTTTCCTTCTCCTTAAGAGGATGCCAATTTCACTGCTCATATCCACTTTCAAATCCAGTGTCTCTCACCTGTGCTTTAATTAGGGTCATAAACTCCCCTCACTTCCCACTCTAAGACTCATTCTCCAAATGCCTCAAGGATCCCATTTGCTGATTAGCGTCTTCCACTTCACTTAGTCCTAATTAAGCACACCTTAAAAATCATAAGTCACTGAGTGATACAGACTGCCAACAGCCTCTTAAGAACTCAAATAACTTTGTGATAATTTATAATTAACAGAAAATATATGCATGCAAATTAATTTTGTAGGTTGCTTACAAAAGCTAAGGATATCATAGATTGTCATAATAGTCCAGTGTAAACAGGTTTCCATAACCAGGAGGTTTCTCCTTTTCTCAGACAGGAAGGACTCTAGACAAGGAAACCTCTATTATTCTTCAGCTCTGCTCTCCTAGACATCTTCATCATCAACCTCTTTATTGTCTTAAATTTTCTTTAAATGCCTCAGATACCCAAGGCAAAAGTCACTTCATTTCTTTCCAGTATTGTCTCGATCATCTCTTTCCTCTCTTGGTGTCTGCTTCCAACTTATCTCTTTCTTTTATATTTCTTTAACCACTTATTGAGATATGGTTGGCACATAAAAAGCTGTAGATATTTCACATATATCATTTGATAATTTTCCATTTCTTGTTTTTCCAATTTCCTCAGCTCTTACAAAATATCAGAACATTTTCTTTATTAGAAATACGTGACTCATAGCTTAATTAATTCTCACTTGGGTTTCGAGTCCAAAGGATATTCTATAATTACTATGAAATATACTATCTATGGAATATGTCCGCTCAATTTTCATGTACATTTTCAAAGCTACTTATAGAACATCACGATATGGCAATAAATAGACACCTTCAGATATGGGGCAGTATTGCTGATGGTGTATCCAAAAACTAAGATTTTTCATCCTAGATTTTAGCCAAAAATCATGAGTTGGTTGTACTTTTACTATCTTAGCAACTACCATGATAATTTGTAAATGATCGTTATTAGTTTAGATTAATTGACAAGAAATTTAAGACAACCTATTAAATTCCTCACCTTGTCCACAAATGCAAGATCATTTTAACAAAGGAATATTTTATTTTATTTTTTTCTGCTTGGGACTTTGGGCAGTTAGATGCTTAACAGTCAAATTAAAATCGCTGATAAGACAATAAAAATAAAATAAGAGAAAGACTGAAATTTTGCTGTATTTTTGTGTCTCGGAGGCTTTCATGGAAACCACACTTCGTTTTCCATGAATACGTGTAGTCATAGAGAGGCTAGAGAGTATGCAACAACTGTATTTGGAGTCAGAAAATGGAGCTGTGGGACTATAGTTTTACCACAGCCAATGCTGTTAAGACTCTGCCTCCTCTCAGCCCACTTCTAACTTCATCTGCAGCTTGGGTAGGGGATTTGTAAAAATCTAAGAGCTTCTTGTTTTTAATTCCCTTTGCCTTTCTATCTCTGCTTAAACACTTTGTCCTGTGCCTCAGGCACTTACTAAACACAAGAGAAAGGCAATCAAATGGAGCTGGGATTTAACACCCCCGGGCACCCCTCCTCTAATGAGGAGTAGGAAATGTTTACTGTCCTTGTTACTCAGTGGGGCAATGCTGAGGTGCACGTTACCAAGTCCACAGAGGGACTCCAGCCAGGTGAGCTCCACTGCAGTAAATCACATGTTAATGAACACTTTATTGGTATATTTTTGCTTTGTTGATTCATGCACCATACTCCTCATTTGCGTTTCCTGGGATGACTCCCACATAAATTACCAACACCCAAATCTTTATTTTAGAGCCTATTTTGGAAGGATTCTAAACTAAGGCAGTGTCCTTGGATTTTATTTAACACATTCTAAACTACAGTTTGCATACTTAAAATATTTATTTAACAGGATATTAAATTTAACTTATGTTATTGTCTCACTGCCCTGAGATAGAGACCAATGGTAGTGACAAATATAGCTAAATACACATATTTGAAAGGAAGCTGGCAACATTTAGGAACACATTTTTATTCCTATGACTTAATATCAACCAACCACCCCCCCACCAACCTATACCCTCCCACCTGGATTTATGTGAGAAGAGCCTCAGCAAAGGGAAGAGAAGTAAAACATTATCCAATACTTGGCTATAAGGGGAGTACAATATTGTGATTAGAGATTTTTCCCCTTTCTTCCACAGAGGGAAAGCTTGCACTAGAATCTCAAAGCAAACGTGGCATTCTAAGAAAAATGCTTGCAGAAGTGGTCTTGACTAAGAGAATGAGAAGATATTAGGCCATTTCTCAGTTGATTATCTTTTTAGAGTGAACTTACTGGTCTTCCCCTGTGCTTACCAGGCAGGGGAAAAGTGGATAGAGCTAGTGGGGAGCAACTAGAGACTGGCAACTGAGCAACCTGCAAACTCATCGCGAGCATTTTCCATGTGTGATGTTTCCAGGGGACACTGTGCTATGTGCCACGTAGCTGTATTTGAGACATTCTACAAGAACTACAACTATTTTCCTTCCAGGTAGCAGGAAGAGAAGAAATAAAAATAATGAGAAACAACATAAGGCTTAATAAAAAAGTTATAAAAATATAAAATTCAGTTCAGATTGTTATTGTTGTATGCCCGTTGAGGAAGAAAAAAACTGCACAGGGAATCCAAGGAAGCAGCTGAGAATTGCAGCCTATCCCCATAGCTTGCCTCGAAAATCTTCTGCGGCATTCACACAAATGTCTCCAAAGATAAGCAATACATTAGAAAGTGGGCAGAGATAAATTGAGAAATTTCCTAGAAAGAACATTCCAGTAAACATCAGCAAATATGTCCAGACTCACTAATAATCAGGTAAATACAAATTAATTCAAAATTCTATTGCTTTTTACCTATAGGAAAATATGAAAAAATTTAATACTATCTATTGCTCTTGTGGTATGTGAAGAACTCTTGTATATACTTATTTGTTTGGTTATTAGTTTGTACTTTTGTATATTTATTTGCATTCATAGTATAAAACAGGATAAAGATGTTTGCTTATGAAGGTTTTTTTGTTCTAGGTATTTTATTAATGTTTTATTCAAATTTTCATATTGTTTAAATAGTCAATTAATATTAAAAATTTTATAACAAAACAATTGAGACTGTCCATGTCATCATTACCACCTACTTGCATTCTCAAAGGTATCACTTTCATCTCTTAATTTTTCTTGTTGTTTACCTCTGAATTGCTATTTTTGGCTGATACTGTTTTGCACAGATTTATCAGTTTTATGTATTACTTACTGATTTTCTGTTAATATACAACAGATTTGGATGTAACTCTTATTCCATCTGCACCTCTAATTATTCTTCTTATCTCTCTTTTATGTTTTTACATCACAATTTGTTACTCAATCCATAGTTAGTACTAACAACCTAATAGTATATAAATATTGTGTTCTATGTTCTTATCTCTTATCACCAGTTATTCTCAAATATCCTAAAAGATATATCATAAATCCATCAGTACTCTCCAAAAGCTCAAATGTTTCGGGTCACCTAGTAATTCTTTTTTCTTTTCTACAGATCTTACTCCCCTCCATTTTGGGATTTCATTTGAATTGGTGATTCTCTAGGCCTGATGCAGAGTTTTGGTGTTAGAACTACTTTCAGGTGTTATCTTGGTTGAGTTCTCATTTTCCTGCATCTCATATATACTTCTTTTTTTGAAATATAATTAATGTTTGTGAAATGAATATTTTGGGCCTTCGTATGACTACAGCAGATTTTTGTTTATATGTTTTAACTCTCACATTTGTTGATATAAAATTCTAGGATAAGATATTTTTTCCTTAGAATTTTGAAGACATTACTCCATTACCTTCTCGGTTCTAGAGTTGCCTTTGAAAACTCTGCTGCTGTTCTGAGTCCCAATATTCTCAATACTTTCCTAAGTGTCTTGCATTTGTTTGCTTGTTTTAAATTCAGTGCCTTAAAACAACAATTTATTGTTAAACTTCATGGTTCTGTGGGTCGCCTGGATTTGCCCGTGGTCATTCATGAAGTTGCAACAAATAGTGTTGGAGATGAGGTCATCCGAAGGTTTGACTGGGTAGGATGTCCAAGATGACTCATTCTCATGAGTTACAGGGGATGCTGGTTATTATCTTGAGGTATAAGATAGGGTTGTCTTCTGGAGTACCGTCATGTGGCCTCTCCATGTGCCATGTACATTATTTGGCATGACAACTGTTTCTGGAAGAAGTGTCCTAAGGCAGAAACTAGAGGGCTTCTTCTGACCTAGTTTTGTAAGTCCCTCTGCCTCATTGTACCACATTCTATTTGCTACAGGACTAGTACATACATAAGGGGAAGATACTGGCTATACAAGGAAGTGAGTATTTGGAAGTATGGTACCTTGGAGGGGAGGGCCATCTTTAGAGATTAGCTATCACTTCTGGTATTCTGAAATTTGTCAGTGATCTACATTGCTGGATATTTATATGTGTGCATGTGTGCTGGGTACCATAATGGCCTTTATAGTCTAGAAAACCATGTCCTCATTCCTAGGAAATGTTTATGTATTTTTTAAATGTTTTATTTCCTTTAATTTTTCATTAACTTTAAAAAAAATTATATTAATTGGGTAATGGAACCGCTAGATTATTTTTTATTTGTCTTTTCTGTTTTCTCTCACTCTTTTTTCTCTCACTGATTCTTCCCTCAATCTGCAGGGAGATTCTCTCAATTATCTTTCAACACTTCTAGTAAATTTTTATTTCTTTTTGTTATCAATATCTCTCTCACACACACACATACACCCACACACTTTACATCCTGATTCCTTCTCTCTGATCCTTTTACATCATATTCTCTAATTTAAAAATCGGTGCAATATACTTTTATTAGTCTCTGAGGTATTAATTATAATTGTTTTGAATTTTTGTATATTTTCTTCTGTATTTTATTTCTTCCAAATTAGTTTTCTTTGTTAATTCTTTCTTTTCATTATAAAGGTTTTCCTTAAATGTTATGATACTAAATACTCATTTATACTTAGGAATAAAGTAGTAAAAATTGATTGGAAATTCAGTAGTCATAGGCAAAGTTGTCTACTTGATGTAAGTAGCATGTTGGCTGAAAACAATAATTTCCACTGGCAACCACAAAAAATGATGTCATCTATAGATTAAATTCCCAAATAAATAATCTGTATTCTTCTGGGCTGCTTGCTCCAAGTGCAAAATGGGGTAGGGGTTGTTTTTCCGCCTTTCAGATTTGTGATTTTTAGTTCGTCCTACATGGTTAGCACCACCTTTCATCCCTCCCTCAGCTGTGCCAGAGTTCTAAGTACTAAGTGATGTCAATCTGTAACTGTATCTCTATTAAGCTATCCTTTCATTTACGAATAGAAAGAAGTCTGTGATTTCTCAAGCCAAACTGTTAATATTTGTTCCCCTTGGGAAACACCGGAAAGGAATGAAGAAAGAATTTTCATTTTACTTTTTATACCTGAAAAATGTTTCTCTCAAATGCATTATTTTAACCATTTTTTGAATATTTGGCACTAATCATAGCTATGCTGGATGTAGAAACAAATTTGAAATTAAGCAAACAACCTGGTCCTCCTGGAGGTGTAGAGAGAAGCCCCTGGGATTGAAGTTTTATCTACACTGCACACCTGTAATTTCCTAACCGCCTAGTTTGTGCCTTGGAATTCCTTGGGCTGTGGTTGATGGCTGGCTGCATAAAACCTCGCAGATGGCTTATTTCAGAGAAAGTTAATACATAACTGTATTTGCATAGGCATAGCAGTAAGAGAACACATTAGACCTTAAAGCTTTTGGGTTTAGAAAAAAAGATTTGTTCAACAGTGAATAGAGATCTCCTCTTTGAGGTAAGAACTTTAATTTTTTTCGTCAGTAAGGTCGACAATACAAACAGGTGGCTCTCACTCTCAAGGTCCCAAATACCACTGGTAAGAGTTTTGCTAAGAGCACAGACAAAGGTGTTTTGAATTTTGACCCACATTCTGAAATCCGATGCAAAACCTGAGGGTTCAGCAAAGCAATGCTGAGGGGAAAGAAGAGAAATTTTCTTATTTTTTTTTTTTTAAACTCCAGTCATCACAAATTTTGGTCTTTGCATGAAATAAAATTAAAACAAAGAGCAAGCATTTGTCTTTGTGTGTGTGTGTGTGTGTGTGTAAGGGCCAAAGGTTAATCTGAAGAATGTCTTTGTCCAAAATAAGAAATTATTTGTTTTTCATAACATGTTCAAAGAAAGAAACAGTGCATTTTATTCCTTTAAATCAGAAGAAAACAATAAGAAAATAATATGAAAGTATTTATGAAAATATCCCCCCAACAAAAAATTGAAGTTTAAGAAGACTAAGAAGAAAACAAAAAACATTTTTTGAAGAATTATCAGATGAATCTGAGAGAAATTATTTTTAAAAATATTTTGAATCATAGAGATATTCACTGACTGTTACATGGTCCAACAGTTTATTTTTAGTTTGTTAATTAGAAATAGTTTCTCATAAAAACAAGTTCTATATGATATTTTAATTTCTAGGCTAATTCAAAGTTACTTAACACAGAACATAACTTTAAAATTATCTGACATCAACCTGACCTCCATATGCTGAGAGAGGACATGTGCATTTATGCTGTGTATATACACGAGTGGGCTCATTACATTATATGTACTGTGTGCAAACAGGTGTTTTCATCCTTTAATCATAAAAAAATCAGTGTTGCAAAATAATTCAAATAATTTGGATAGATTTATAGTCTAATAGTTAACCTTTACCCTTGCCCCTTAATCCTTCCCCACATCTCTCCAGGGATAAACAATGTCAACCATTTAATGTTTATACTTTTAAATTGTTCTTTTTCTTTGTGTGTTTATGCTGTGCATACGTGTGTGTGTGTGTGTGTGTGTGTAGAGCTATACATTTAAATTATTTTTGCCAAATAAGAGCCAAATATACACATAGTTCTAATGTCTACTTTAAAAAAATAATTTTACAGATACTGCTTTATATCAATGCAAAGATTCATCTCGTTACTCATAGAAGCGGCATGATGACCTATATTGTGAATGAAGCAGAGAAAATAAAATAGTTCATCTATTAATAAATTTGGGGTAGTTTCCATTTGTAATAGCAGACATTATAGCAAACTTTATATCACTGATATCTTTGTGCACATGTGTGATTATTTTTCTGTAGACCAGATTTCTGGAAGGGAAATTGCTCAGACAAAGAAAAGACATTTTAAATTTTGACAGAATCTGCCAAATTGACTCACAATTATAGATAAATATACACTTATTTATAATCCTATCAAAACTCATGGAAGTGCCATTTTGCTATGTATACCATTGAGAAGAGTAGAAGAGTAATTTTTATTTATTTGCTTTCATTTTTTGAAAATTCAGAAGTTTTACTTTACATATACCTCATTAATAGTGAAGGTAAAGAAATTGTTGTATGCCTAGTTACGTTTGTATTCCCTCTTTTGACTTGACTATTCATTTCCAATGTCAGTCTGCTGTTTGAGTTTTATATTTTTTTTAGTGGTATGTTTTTTTGTTTTCTAGTCTTTCTCTTTATCATTTTTAATGTGTCTCTTTTTCTTTCATTATCTGATTCCTAGTAGATCATTGCATCTTCTTTCTTCCTTTGTTATTCCTCTGTTAAACTGGGACTTTCAACAATTTTATATGTTTACTATGTATTCTCTATGTAAGGTCAAAAACACATTTCCTAGTTGTCAAAAAATAACCCCCATCCTCCTGTAGTTATGCTATTTTGAATTTTTTTCTAATGTCTCACTATATTATCTTAGAACTACAGTTAAAATCGTCTGACTTTTTTCCAGATTATTATTAATACTTCTACATTGCATTTCTTCTGGCTTTAAGGTTTTATTTAACCATGATAGTATATTTTGCAGGCATTATCAAAAATAATTTACAATTAACTATTATTTTTCTAATTCTTTTATTATGCCTGTTTTTTCCCTTATTCGTGTTCTTTTCCTTGAACCAATTTTTGATTTCTTGAAATATCCTCCTGTGATTTTTTTAAATAAGTACGTAGCCTAAATGAATTTTTTCCAATGTTGTCATGTGGTTGAAGACGTCATTTATTAGACTGTGAGACCGTATCTTATAGTCTAATATGTCATTGTAATTGAATCTAAGTCTAGATTTAGAATCCTATGCCATCAAAATTCTGTTAACAATTAATCATTCTTTTCTTGAAATCTGATTTACACTCTGTAAAAGAACTATATCAGACTATCTAAACAGGCAAGGAAGACTTTATTGAAGACTATTGCAATTTGGAGAGAGATTGAACTCAACTTTACAAAACAAAAAGCCCAAGAATATCAAGGGCTGGGATGAGCTAGTGGCAAAATACTGGAGGACATTAGTGGGATTGAAGTTAGGCTCCTACCCTCCCACAGAGACTGGAATATAGGGGCACTATCTTTTTTAATGATTATTTTTCAAATGTATGGCTCCTAGGCTTTGAGAAAGATATTCCTGGGTTGTAGAAGATTTGTATCTCAAGAAGGCCAAAATAATAATAATAATAATAATTAATTAATTAAAAGAATTCATAACTGCAAGTTTTCCAAAGTAAGTGCTCTACGAAAAGGGAGATCAGAGACATATAGTTGGGAATAAGCCTGTCTAAAGTTCAGTTAAGCTGAAGGAACATTAAGCTGTCTTGGTCAATTCCACTGGTTTCTTTCTTTCTTTCTTTCTTTCTTTCTTTCTTTCTTTCTTTCTTTCTTTCTTTCTTTCTTTCTTTCTTTCTTTCTTTTTCTTTCTTTCTTCCTTTCTTTCTTTTTTTGTAAGCATATATTCTCTTTATTTTGGGAAATTATAATCTATTCAGATGTGTCAAATTAGTGGTCATTTGGTACTGTTGTCTCCTTTTGATTGGTTATTATGATATTCAGTACAATAATCCTCTATCATTTGCTTTGTCATTTTTACAGTTCATCCTCATTAAAATTCCTACAGACACTCTTACAAATAGATCTCTGATCTCTTTGGTCTATTTTTTTTAAATGATAATGTTCATGTCTTTGTCATTCTGGACCATGTAATCATCATTCAATTGTCATTTCTGATCAATAATTTTATTTGCAGCCACCTCATTTCAGTTATTCAGCAATTCTATTGAGTTTTTAAAAGAGAATGTGTTTTAGAACCATTCTGGATATACAGAAAAGTTTTGAAGGTAGGGCAGACAATTTCCATATATCCTGAACCCAGTTCCCTCCATTATTAACATAATACATCAATACGGTACATTTGTCACAATGAACCAGCCAATATTGATGCACTATTATTAACTAAGATTCATCCTTTATTCAAATTCTCTTGTGTTTACCCAATATTCTTTTTCCGTTCTTCGATCCAATCCAGGATACCACACTACATTTATTCGTCATGTCTCTTATGATCCTCATGACTGTTGTAGTTTCTTAGACTTACCTTGTTTTTGATTACTTTAAAAGTTTTAAGGAATATTGGTCATATATTTTGTGGAATGGTTCTCTTTTGGAATTGGTATGATGTTTTTCTCATGCTGGTTATGAGTGGTTGGGAGAAAGACAAGGGAGGTAGTGTGCCCTTTTCATCACATCCTGTCAAGAGCACATGCTATCAATATGATGTATGACTATTTTTGTTGACCTTGATCCTCTGGATGAGGTCATACTTTTCAGGTTTCTCCACTGAAAAGTTAGTATTTTTTTCTTCATTTTATGCTATACCAGATGGAAGAAAGACATTAAGTGCAGCCCAGGCCTAAAGAGTGGGGAGTCATATACTCCACTCTTACTGCTTAATTTATTAATTAATTTGGACCTGACGGTAAAAACCTTGGCTCTAAAGTACAGCTAAAGGAATAGCACTTCTGGAGATTTAAATTAAATTTGTCCTACTAGTGCTTCATGTTCCATTGCTGTTCTGCTTCTGATAATAACTTTGGTTCTCTTTTGCTGGAAAAACTAATTTTTTTGTTTTAGTCATCATGTATGTCAGCTGTATTTTTGATGGATTCTCCATTCCTATCCAAAGTGCCAGAAGCCTGTTTCTTTCATCTGAGCCCTCGAGGAAAATCAGGAACAACCAGCCCTTTTTCTTCATTGATATTTTTCAACAAAGCAGGAATCTAACATATGCTTTTTAGTCTACATTTTCTAGACTGCATTTTCCATCTTCAAGCATCATTTATAGTCACCGGTTCTTATGCAGATGTATTGCTGACCACCAAGAACCCTTCCTCTGGTATTCAAGAGTCCCTTTGACATGGGAGCTGTACAAGAATTAGGAACTGGTAAGTTGGCACATTAAAACTTGAAAAGTTTGTGCAAGTATTTAAGTTAAAGATGCCTCAAAGGGCAACACTGATTCAGACATCTCAGAAAAATCTCTGGAGCCCACTCTTTACTTCCCTCTCACCTGGAGCACTTCCCACAACCTTTACCTTCCCCTGCATGCACACTCACACACACACACACACACACAGGAACACATGTTTACAATTTATGATCTCACCTCTTCCTTCACATGGTTTCCTATTAAGCAGCTCTCTCAAAATATCACCTGCTATATTACATTTCACTGTCATTTGGGTAGAGAGAGCCTTCAGTACATATTATACCACTCCACTGCTTAGGACAAATGAGGATCCCATTTACTAGGTCCATCAGTAGCTGTGGTCTGAGTTTTCTATCATCCTCTAAACCAACATTTATAAATTGGTAATCAGATCTTACCCCTATAAGAAGAGCACCTTATTTAGTAGTTCATTGTTCATTAGGTTGTCTGGATTTTATTATTTGTACCAATTACATGTTTTAAAACACAGGTGTAAAATAGTTTACTAAGTCCTTTGTTCACTATCCTGATATACTCACTGTATCTCTATATCTTAATACTAATGTCTCACATATCTTACCAAAGACAGTTCTTTTTTTATCCATGACTCTGTTAGTATACATAATGTAAAAAACATTGGCCAGGCATGGTGGCTCACACCTACAATCCTAGTATTCTGGGAAGCCAAGGTGGGAGGATTGCTCAAGTTCAGCAGTTCAAGATCAGCCTGAGCAAGAGCGAGACCCTGTCTCTACTGAAAATAGAAAAATTAGCCAGACAACTAAAAAAAAATATATATATATATAGAAAAATTAGTTGGACATGGTGGTGCCTGCCTGTAGTCCTAGCTACTCGGGAGGCTGAGGCCAGAGGATCACTTGAGCCCAGGAGTTTGAGGTTGCTCTGAGCTAGGCTGACACCACGGCACTCTACCCCAGGCAACAGAGAGAGACTTTGTCTCAAAAAAAAAAAAAATTGACCATTTTCTGGTTTAAAAGAACAATGCAAATACTAAAACCAGACAAAAATCTTTCAAAATGATAGTCTATTATTCAACTGCTATGCCTACTTTCATGTATAATGAAACATAACGCTTGCTGTAAACTTTATTTTATTTTTATTTTTTTGAGACAGAATCTCACTGTGTTGCCCAAGCTAGAGTGATGTGGCATCTGAACTTTATTTTGAGATTAAAATTATATATACAAATCATAATTATTGAAATAAAAATTGAGATGATTTACATGAATAGCATACATATGGTTAAAATTTGTTAATAATCATTCATGAGAATATAAAGAGGAAGTCATTGATAATAGAAACTTTTAGGAAATTAGGTAATATTTAGGTGAGATTTTTCTAGACATCCATAGAAGAAGAATTGCCAGGTATCACTTTGATGTCAGCTTTGTTTCCACAAATTTTCAAATTCTATTTAAAAAATGCACATGTTTATATCAGAGAAGTAGTTCAAGATTCTTAAGAATTGCCAAAAATAACCTATTGAAAAGAATGGAAATATATGCTTTGAATTTTTTAATGAAATTTGTGAATAAAAATTATCAGATCTATAAGAAAAATGAGTGAAGGAAGGTATATCCAAAGATTATTTTATCAAATAAATTGATAAAATGAAAAGTGTATTCTACTTCCATATGAAGCTAAACAGAAGATCTATACATGGAAATATAATCAAGCATAAGTTAAAAAAATTGAGGACAATCACATTCATATTATAAGTACAATGGTTGTCACTAATTTTACCTATTTTTTTTATTACATGATACATCAGGAATCCAAAAGTTGTAAATTAGTAATGACATAAAAGATACCCTCTTCCTTCACTAAATGGAGAGTTTAAGATTGGTCTTTATCAAAAAATCCCCAAACATAAATTCTTTGCCTAGGCCAATGTCTAGAAGAGTATTTCCAACATTTTCCTCTAGAATTCTTATAGTTTCACACCTTAGGTTTAAGTCTGTTATCCACCGTGAGTTGATTTTTGTGAGAGGTGAAAGGTGTGGATCCTATTTCCATCTTCTACATGTGGCTATCCGGTTTTCCCAGCACCATTTATTGAATAAGGATTCTTTTCTCCAGTGTATGTTTTTGTCTGCTTTGTCAAAGATTAGATGGCTATATGAGGATGGTTTTATATCTGGGTTCTCAGTTCTGTTCCATTGATCTATTTTTCTGTTCTTGTGCCAGTACCATACTGTTGTAGTTACTATAGCCTTGTAGTATAAAGTCTGGTAAATTGATGCCTCCCATTTTGTTCTTTTTGCCTAGGATTGCTTTTGCTATATGGGGGGTCTTCTGTGGTTCCATACAAAGCATAGAATTATTTTTTCTATATCTGTGAAAAATGATGTATTTTAATAGGGATTGCATTGAATCTGTAGATCACTTTGGGTAGTATAGACATTTTAATAATGTTGATTCTGCCAACCCACGAGCATAGTATGTTTTTCCACCTGTTTATGTCCTCTGCTACTTCCTTCCTCAGTGTTTCATAGTTCTCCCTGTAAAGGTCTTTTATTTACCTCCTTAGTTAAATATATTCCTAGGTACTTTATTTTCTTTGTTGCTATTGTGAAGGGTATTAAGTCTTTGATTTGATTCTCAGTTTGACTGTTATTGGGGTATATGAATGCCTCTCATTTGTGTGTATTGATTTTGTATCCTGAGACTTTACTGAATTCATTTATCAATTCCAGGAGTCTCTTGGTTGAATCCTTCAGGTTTTCCAGATATAATACCATATCATCAGCAAAGAGTGAGAGTTTGATCTCTTCTGCCCCCATTTGGATGCCCTTAATTCCCCTCTCTTGTCTAATTGCTCTAGCAAGGACTTCCAGTATGATGTTGAATAGGGTGGAGATGATGAGCAACCTTGTCTGGTTCCAGTTCTAAGTGGGAATGCTTTCAATTTTTCTCCATTCAGGATGATGTTGGCTGTGGGTTTGTCGTATATGGCTTGTATCATTTTTAGATAAGCCCTGTCTATGCCTATTTTCTTAAGCGTTCTTATCATAAAATTGTGTTGAATTTTGTCAAATGCCTTTTCTGCATCTATTGAGAGGATCATATGGTCTTTGTTTTTGCTTCTATTTATATAGTGAATTACATTTATAGATTTGCTTGTGCTGAACCATCTCTCCATCTCTGGGTTGAAGCCCACTTGGTCATGATGGATTATTTTTTGATAAGCACCTAAATTCAGTTTGCTAGGATTTTGTTGAGAATTTTTGCATTTGTATTCATAAGGGATATTAGTCTGTAGTTTTCTTTTTTTGTTGTGCCCTTTCCTGGTTTTGGTATCAGGGTTATGTTGTCTTCATAAAACGTGTTGGAGAGGATTCCATCCTTCTCAGTGTTGTGGAATAATTTCTACAGGATAGACACAAGTTCTTCTTTGTAGGTCTGGTAAAATTCGGGTGTGAAACCATCTGGTCCGGGACATTGGCCTAGGCAAAGAATTTATGAAGAAGACCCCAGAGACAATCACAGCAACAACAAAAATAAATAAATGGGACCTGATCAAATTAAAAACTTCTGCACAGCCAAAGAAACTATCACGAGAGCAAAGAGACAACCTACAGAATGGGAGAAAATATTCGCAGTGTACACATCCGATAAAGGGCTGATAACTAGAATCTATTTAGAACTCAAGAAAATTGGCAAGAAAAAAAATCAAACAAACCTATCAAAAAGTGGGCAAAGGACAACTTTTCAAAAGAAGACAAAATAATGACCAAGAAACATATGAAAAAATGCTCAACATCTCTAATCATCAGGGAAATGCAAATCAAAACCATGATGAGATATCACTTATCTCCAGTGAGAATGGCCTTTATCAAAAAGCCCCAAAACAATAAATGTTGGCATGGATGCGGAGAGATAGGAACACTCATATATTGCTCGTGGGACTGCAAACTAGTGCAACCTCTGTGGAAAGCAATATGGAGTTACCTCAAAGAGATACAAGTGAAACTACCATTTGATCCAACAATCCCATTACTGGACATCTACCCAAAAGAACAAAAGGCATTCTATAAAAAAGATATCTGCACTCGAATGTTTATAGAAGCACAATCCACAATTGCAAAGATGTGGAAACAACCCAAGCACCCATCAATACATGAGTGGATTAATAAAATGTGGTATATGTATATCATGGAGTACTATTCACCTATAAGAAACAATGGTGATATAGCACCTCTTGTATTATCCTGGATAGAGCGAGAACCTATTCTACTAAGTGAAGTATCCCAAGAATGGAAAAATAGGCACCACATGTACTCACCATCAAATTGGTTTTAACTGATCAGCACCTAAGTGTACATATAAGATAACATTCATCGAGCATCAGGCAGATGGGAGGGGAGAAGGGCATAGGTGCATACATACATAATGAGTGCGATGCCACTGTCTGGTGGATGGACATGCTTGACACTCCACCAAGAGTGGAGGGAGCAGGGGGGCAATGGCAATATACATAATCTGAACATTTTACCCCCATAATATGCTGAAATAAGAGTAATAGGAGAAAAAAAATTATCCCGAAACAACAAATGCTGGCGAGGATGTGGAGAGATAGGGACAGTTTTACACTGCTGGTGGCACTGCAAATTAGTGCAAACTCTGTGGAAAAGAATTTGGAGATACCTCAAAGAGCTAAAAATAGAAATATCTTTTGATCCAGCAATAGTACTATTAGGCATCTACCCAAAAGAACAAAAGACATTCTATAATAAAGACATCTGCACCCAAATGTTTATGGCAGCACAATTCCCCATTGAAAGGATGTGGAAACAACCCAAGTGTTCATCAATCCATGAGTGGATTAATAAAATTTGGTATATGTATACAATGGAATATTACTCAATTATAAGAAACAACAGTGATCTAGCACCTCTTATGTTTTCCTGAACAGAGCTTGAACTCATTCTCCGAAGTGAGGTATCACAAGAATGGAAGAATAGGCACCACGTGTATTCACTATCAAATTGGCACTAACTGATCAACACTATGGTGCTCACATGGTAGTAATATTCTTCAGGGATTGGGATTTGGGGGCGGGTAAACTCACAACTAATGTACACGGTGAGCATTGTAGGGGGGAAAAGGCAAGCCTCAAATTATGGTTTGGGTGTGGGGAAGTCATAGCATGTAACCAAAATGTTTGTAGCCCCATAATATCTTGAAATAAAAAAAAATAACCCCTCCCTCCCAAAAAAGTTAATGTGACTATTTCACATCAACCTCTGAACTCCTGGATAGAACCAAACTGGAATCCAATGTTCTTTCAGTTGACTGTAATCAAATGACATTGTAAGGTAGATGCTTCTGCCCAGTAGGAACTACATTGGAACAATTATTTACTTTCTAATTATACTATCAAATATACATGGAAAAATAATCTTTATAATTCTGAGAAGACTATAATCAGATCATTCATGCTAATCAATCAATATTGATAAAACTGAAAAACAAATATCCCAAGTGTAGAAATATTGTAAAAGAAATATTTTTAAGCCAAGTTTATTCATTTACTTTATTCAATTAAAAGAAAACTTCAGAGTAAGATGTTGAAAATACACATCTTTAGTACCATCTGTTTTGATTTTAAAACATGCCCTACAAGAGGTAACAGTAAAAATAAATTATACTTTAACTCAGGAATAGCATGACGGTATTTAATTTCTTACCTTCTCTATATTTTTACTGAATTTTGTTAATATTAACTGTTAGAAGTATAATTTAAAGAACTCTTTCCCTTCTACTTTCAGAAGAAATGACAGAAATGTTAAATTATCTTTATGGCATTATTGATTCTCATACAATTAATATGTGACTTGACTTTATAGTAATATTAAGGAAGCCATGAGCTTGATCTTTTCTTTGGCTAGTTAATATTTTTTCTGTGTGTACATATAAATACTTTATGATTAAAATTTTCTAGCAACATAGAAACAATATTACTTTTGTACAAAATTAAAAGGAATAAAGCTCTAGAAAAATTATCTACACTCTTTTGAATCTCTTTGGCATAGTTAACAATATTGTTTATAACCTTCACCTCTTTATACTTCCTGCTTCATCTCTAGTCATAAAAAGGAAGAAGAGAAGGAAAATTAAAAGGTGAAGAAAGCAGGGAAAAAGTACTAATATTTATTGAACACTTAGTATGCCAAGCATTGTGCCAAATGCTTAAATTAAGCCATTTTAGACGGAGAAAGTTGCTATGATTATCCCCAATTTAGAAATGAGTCCACTGAGGATTAGATACATTAAGTAACTTGTCCTCAGCTATTCAGTTCTTAAGTGCAGCTCAAAAGTGACTAATTCTGGAGTGTGTGATCACTACATTTTTGCTCTGCGTGCATCAATTTATTTATAGTTCTTGCAACTCACTATGCTCTTTCACAAACCTTTTTCTTCGTCCTCTTTTTCCAGTGTTCTCTTTGTATCCTGCCCTATTGTCAAAGGCTATTTCAGCCCACCAGATTCAGGTCACATGCCATTTTAGCTTTAATAACTAATTGATTTCTCCAAGCAGAATAAACCGTATTCCTCTCCTGTTGCACTTTCTTTACAATGCATAAAATGCCGTATATTGCAACTACTCTCTTGTCAGCTTGCTTTACGACCCAAAGCAAGACAATGTAGTTTCACCTTGGTTTCCAGAGAACCTGTAGCAAACATGATGTACTTGATGCCTGTTGTTAAATTAAAAATGAATAAAAATGAATGAGCAAAGACTCATCAAACTTAAAGGCCAGGAAAAAATGTAGAATTCAGAGTCTTCCTGTATCCACCAATTGTCTATCAACATCTGCCTGGACTTTTGAATATTTTGATCAAAGTGGTGCCTCAGTAGGAAATGTTGAAGCTTGATTACTAATGAGTGATTTGCATTTTAGACTTTTTTTCTACCCTGGCTTGATATTCAACAACACTTCTACATCATTGCCACTACGTATTGAGAGCCTACAAAACAAAGGAGGATATCTTTTTTGTTTTTATAAACAATTTTTGATTGAATAGCTCACTATTTTATTTTGTATAATGACAATATCATATTATTTTTATCATTATAAACATTAAACTAAATTAGAGGTGTTAAATAACTAGACCTGTAGGAGCAAGCTTGGATCACCAAGTTTCATTCTAAGAACTATGGAGTCGAGTAACAAACAGCCAGGGTAATGTTTTGCTATATAGGATTTTACAACTGCAGGCACTAGCCAAATTATGGGACATAATAGATGGTATTTGATTTTAAAGAGCATATAAGGGAAGAAGTAAAAATATACATGAAGGTTTTAATACTTAGAGAAAGATTTTGGAGAAAAACAGAGATAGTATCGTTGAATTATCAAATTTTGCTTTGTGGTCTATAATGTAAATCCTATTCCTCTGCCCTTCACAAAATTTTCAGTAAAACAAGTATTACTAACTCTTGCTTTTTAGAGTTTTATATATATGTGTGTGTGTGCGTGTATATATATATATATATATATATGTATGTATATATTTTTGTTTTTTTTCTGGGATTCCTGACCACATCCTTATTTTGCATCAAGGTGGGTGCAGGGTAAGGACAGAGAAAGCCAATGAGAACATAGTGGCATCTGGACTACAATTATAATTGTTAACATTCATCTTTATTTAAGGATGGTACTGTCAGAAACAGAACTAATAATTCTGTTACATGGAACTTTGAGGGGCTTGACTACCTACCTAGACCATTTCCTCCTGTCATCCGAATAGTCTCCAAGAGGTCTTAGTATTCCTATTGTAGGTTCCAAGAACTATTTTCTGCTTGGATGCATTTCCTTGTGATAAGCTTACACAGTTCTTGAATCCTGCTTAATTCTATTTCTAGTAATATTTAATTAATTCAGTTTTTCTCTAAATTGCATTCAGTCAGGTTTGTTTTAACAGATAGAATGGAGTTTCTTTTTCCTTGTAAATAATATAGGGAAGGACGTTTTGAATTACAAGTCCTCAGAGGTTACTTTCAACTCTGTCAGTCTATGAAACAGATCAGATGATATCAAACAATTCAGCCCATTGGCAGAAACAAATCTCAGCAAGTAGCTTAGTCTTCATCAATTCAAAGTATCAATTTATTTATTTTTTTATTAATTTTTTTATTTTACCATATTACAGGGGTACAAATGTTTAGGTTACATATATTGCCTTTGCCCCCACCTGAGTCAGAGCTTCAAGTGTGTCCATCCCCCAGACGATGCACACCTCACCCATTAGGTGTGTAACATTCAATGAATGTTATTACTATGTGTGTACTTAAGTGTTGATCAGTTAATACCAATATGATGGTGAGTACATGTGGTGTTTGTTTTTCCATTGTTGTGATACTTCACTTAGTAGAATGGGCTCCAGCTCTATCCAGGATAATACGAGAAGCATAAGACAAAAATAGTTCATTGGGTTTTGATTTCCATTTTTAGGCATTTTTGTTCAAACAGTTACTTTAAGAATTATATGCTACATACTCAACAATTTGGCAGCCCCTATAATAAAAGTGTAGATCACAATTTTGATTCTATTTACTCAAATGGAAAGATGAATTTTATAATTATTGTTTTAAAGTTATGAATTTTATGTAATCATGATTTAACATTTTAATTTTCTTATGTCATAGGAAAATATATCCCCTAACTATTTAAACAGAGGTATTTATTTTGCTAATAAATTATGCATTTTATTTTATATTCACACATTGGCTTTTGAGTTATTTTCATTAACAACTTGTAAGGAAAAGTTTAAAATACACAAAAAATATAACTTTGGGAACAAAAGTGTCAGCATATTTATGATTTACTACATTTTCTAAGATGTACAAATTGTTATAAGAGGGATGAAGGAGTCTTTTATAAAGACTACAAATAAATAAATTCTCAAGTTGAGTTTCGTGAACACATAACAATCTACATGTCAGCTGATTTGTATGGATAAGCTCATAATAAGTGTACGTGTGTGTGCTGTGATGTCCATGGTCTTTTTCTGTATACAAAAGCTCAAATCCCCATTGGTGTGCATAGTACCAATAAATGTTGAAAATTACTACAAGCTTTAAAAGTGTTTGGTCCCAAAGTGGAAGTGGCAATTTATTTTCTTCTTATAGCACAGTACTTTTTCTTTTGATTCCGTAGTTCCATCTCTCTCCAGCCCTGCCTCTCACTCACTTCCTCTCTTTTTTACCACTGCACACTATAATGACGCACAGCTAGAGATTCCTTTCAAAGAGGAAAAAGAGGAAATCTCTAAGTGGTGGAAATGGGCTGAAAATATGTTCCTTCTACCCAAGAATGGCTCTTAACAGCGCATACTCGTTTTCTTTCTGAATTCGTGACACACACACACACACACACACACACACACACAGCCTTTATCTACTGGCTTGTAAGCGTCAAAGCCATAAATGGTGAATGCTATGGGTTTTGGAGGGTGTTTTAGACTAGAGAATAAAGAAAGTTTCTGATTTTATTGCTAATGAATGGAATTTCTGCCTTAATACAGCACATTCAGTTTGTGATTAGTAAAAAAATAATAAATGAACAGGTAGCAAATGAAAAAAAGCAGACAAAAATGAGAAGGAAACATGAGTTTCCTTTTTAAATACAAATTTCATTTGAGAATATATTCACGTTTCTATATTTTCACCCCCAAAAGCTCTGAGTATGTAAAAAAAAAAAAAAGAGGTGTTATTTTTCCTTAAATATGGTATATTTTCACTAGTTGTAGAAAAAAGCCTATCATGAAAGGAGGGACTACAAGTTTAGAGACAGCATAAACCAAACAAATGCACACAATCAGAAAGAAAGAAATACGGTAAAAAGACTTTATTATACTGTCTTGTTATATTGTGCACATTTACAGTAGCCTCTGCAAAGCAGAAACAGTCGTGGTGCCTTTAGTGGTAACATAGAATTAAATAATAAAAAATAGTTGTTGATTCATTTCTTTCCTCTGACAGTGGAAATTCGAGTCAGGTTTAGAAATTTTGTTCCATCCTCCGCATTTCTGGAAGTGAGTATGTTGATAGTGATGAGTGAGTATTGGCTGAGCTTTAAAACAAAAAGGAAAAATTCTTGATGTAGCAGCTTATCTCTGCAAAATATTAATACGTTCACTACCTCACCATCTTTTTCCTTCTCGTGTCTGATAACAAGATAACATAGTCTGGGTGTGTTTCTTTTCATACTTAGGAAACAGCAGACAAAGCATATCCTCTTAGACTCCAAATTGAGTAATTCTTAAGTCATGCTTTAGCTGTGGGCCCTTAACACTGTGTGATAACTGGAAATCACAGGTAATTCATCAGCTATTATCAGTTACACATTCGACATCAGAAAAAAAAAAACAATAAAATTAGTAAAAGCCATAAAACCAGAGAGGCATGGTAGAGCTGCCTCTATTGAAGGAGCATCTATAAAATCCTAAAAAAGAGAAATAAAAATATCTGGATCAACCAACATAAAATTTTAATGCATATCCAAAACTGCACACTGTCAATCCTGGCAAAACATATTTCTAAATTCTGTTTGAGTTTACTGATAAAGGGGTGGATGACTTTTACAGCATATTTGATTCTGCTAAATTTGCTTGAAATGAATCACAAGCAATGTAAATCAGGCAGCAAAGGCTTATCTAAGGTAATAAACGTAATTTCTCTAAAAGGTACAATTTATAACAGATGGGAGAGTATTTTGAGTGACAATGAGTATGATATGAGAAACCAGTGATGAAGAAATAAGCAAGCCCTCATTGTGAAATAAATTCTGGGCAGGGCTCTTCCCAGAGAATGACAGTTATGTGCCTGTAGCTAACATGAACCATTAGAAGACTTAGCAATAGGTTAGGAAATTTAGCTTAGACAGTGAGTTCCTAGAGCATCTTTCTATCTACCCACGGTTTTATCCCTGATGCCTAGCACAGGGTCCAACACATAATAAATGCTCAGTAAGCACTTTGTACTTAGTGGAAACCCTTATTCGAAAAATGTTCCTAAGAACATTGGTTGATTAAAAATAATGCATGCTGTTAATTTAAAAATTTTAAAACCCGGTATACGCCATGCAGATTTGTGCTTCCGTGCTTTTGTTCATGTGTTTCTCATCTCACTGTCCCACCCTCGGCTACAACCCAAAGCCTCATTGGCTCAGAGCTTTCCAAGAGCACACAGTAACAGTCCTGTTAGAGTAACATCATTAAAGAATCCTTTTCTAGCGCATTGGTCTAGACCAAACTTCAGTCATCAGACAGGTCTGGATGGTGAAATGGAGGCCAAAGCGGGAAGTCATCAGGGCTCCTGCCCATTGCCAGGGGCCTCGCTATTATCAGCTTAGGCTGTGTGAAGGAAGAAGAGACCCTGCACCCCCGCAGGACTGGGATTTCTACTGAAGTACTGGTGCACTCAGGAACAAAACCAAACCAGCTGAGGAGGCATGACCCAACTTCACCACCCACCTTTCTCCTCCTGGGGAAGGTAGTGGTTTAACTGTTTTCTGTCTGTGCTGAAGTCCCAGCCCAGGCTGTAGCCTAATTCTTCCTTAGTAGAGTGGGCTACAAAACAGAGTAGCACAGTAGGAAACAGTCTCCATGGGGCATGGGTCGTTAGTGCCTGCATGGATGGCCCTGCACAGAGCAAGTTAGGTGAAGGGAGGTGTGGGGCTCAGCCCATTGGGTGCAGCCTGGTCAGAGAGGAAGCGGAGCAGAGGGAGCCAGCGGTCAGCATTTGCCCTTCCCCTCCCCTGGCGGAGCCCAGCCCTCATTTGCCACTGCTATGCTGCACTAATTGAAATGTAATCTACAGAGGGAGCATACTCCTTTCTGGTCGTTGTATTTTAAAGTCACAAACTGGAAAAGGCCCTCACTTCTAGAGACCCACTGTTGATTTCCAGGTTGTGGGTGGGTGATATCAGTAGCCCCAGGCCCTGCATGTGCAGCAGTCACTTGTTTATGACCAATCTACTGTAACCTTCCTTAGGTCAGGTGTGAACCAATGTGAGCTAGTGACAACTAAAACAAACAAAAATAATTCATAAAGGCATTTCTCTAAAAGCATTTCTAATTTAGAATTTTATAATAAAGGAATTAATCTTAAAGAAATTGCTCTGCATTCCATTTTCAAAAATAATGGTACACTATAACTTTTTCATTTTAAATGTTATTTTGAGTTTTTGTAACAGAGATAATAAACATTATATTTCAATCTGTATTTCAAATAAAATAAAAATTCTATGTGAAGTCATTCAGCTGAATGAAAGTTTTCTAAATTATACGTGCCCTCTGTTCTATTCTTACGCAGGGTTTAGATATTCATAAATATTTAACAAGTCAGGTTTTCAAATCCAATATGACTGCAATCCATTTTAACAGTGAGAACTGAATTGTTTTTGCCCCTGTAGGTGAATAAGATAGACAAGCTAATTGCCTTTTTAACTTACAGATTTTCAGCGCGCGATCTCATTATCATTTGCTTTCAGGAATGATTTTCTCTCAAATTTTGATGGAGAGTATAACTTCTTTTATCATAAAATCATGAACCCTTTACCTTCTTATACAGAGAGCTTGATAGAGGCCTGATTTTGCTCATCACTGTTTCAAGCAATTCTTAGAATAACTCCAAAGAACAAGGCACACACCACATTAGCATAACAGAGTGCTTGAAAAATCAATGACTATGCCTAGGTAGAAATGATTGTACCCCATTACCAATATTCTAGACATTTAGAAAGGTCATATGGAACTTATTTAAAACTCTGTTCATAAGAATAATTTTAAATGACAAGCTTCTATTTGTCATATATACACCCTTTCTATCATTTAAATACTTCACAATTGGTATAATAAAAATTATCCCCCGGGAAGGTAGTGTGGTTAAAAAACTTAGCTACTTGAGTCTGCAGTTAATGAAACATTAGACACACACACACAAGCTTGAGCACATACACAAGTTTCAATACATAATGAGCTAGGAGGTGTGGATTCCAGGTGAGGGTAAACTGGGGTAAACAGATTTTGAGAGGGGAAACATCCAGGGCATAAACGGCATAGAGGAAAAGCATTATGAATAATGTGCTCAAGGGATGAACAATAACAAAAAAATGATAAGGAATAAGAAAGAGAGTTGTTTGCTGTATAATTTCAATTTGCATTAACCCCTGAGTATATTTATTTCAGTTTTGAGTTGGGAAAAGTTGGTCAATTTTTTTAACACTACTGTCGGAACTTTTTAAAATATTTCTGAAGAAAAGCCTTCAGTAATTTTCCAGATACACATTACTGATGAAAGTGTTTTATTTCAATGACATTTACTAGCCCTACGACATGAATATTGTTTTTAGAATCCTTTTTGAGTTTCAGTGAGTATACCATAGGTCTAAGAGGTAGAAGTCAGGTGTGCTTAATAAAGTCACTGACAAATTTGAGCTTATTTATTTACCTTCAACATAAGAAAAAATATGAGACAAATAAAATATATAGCACATAGATGTTATTAATACGGATTAAACAATGTAATGTGTGCAAATGTACAAAGTAAATGCTGTTATTTTATTATTAATTTGGCTTGATTATATGGCTAATGAGTGTGTTTTATAACTACATTGACTTTCTGTTCAGAAACATACATTGATTTTTACAGTTTCATGACTATGTATTTTGAGGTAGAAAAGCATCATAAATAAGTTCATCTTATTTTATTTATTTTTAGTCTTTGGCAACCCAGAAGGTGCCATTTATTGTGATGTGGGAGGAGAGAAGGCCAGATAATTGTCTTTATGGCTATTTACAGTGTTTGGGATGTGTGCGTGCATGCACATACGTGTGTGTGTGTGTGTGTGTGTGTATAAGAGATAAGAAGCTAAGGGTATTAAGTTTGATGTGTTAATTTTAAGATACTCACCAGACAGACAAGTGTAGATGTCAAATAGCTTGAGATATATGGGTGTGCATCTCATATGCAGCGTTCAGGCTGGAGATACTTTGGGATTTGTCACGGTAAGCAAAGTCATGAGAATTAATGAGATCGCCTAGAATAAAGTGTAAAGAAGAACAGGAGGAGATGGCTAAAAACTGAGTATAGAAATTTTCCCAAATTTAGCAGTGGGGTACAAAGAAAAGAACTAACAAAAGAAGAGAAGCTAATGAACTCAACTATAACCCAGGAATATTTGGTGTCATAAGATGCCCAAAAAAAGACATGTCAAGAATCAAGGGTGGAGGTGTGGGGTGGGGAGAGGACAACCATTTTGCTAAACGCTTCTAAGAAGTAGAAGAATATGAAGTCAGAAAATTTTCCATTTAATTTGGCAAGAGTAAAATCCTTGGTGAACTGATCTAGAGCAATTTCAGCTGACTGGGTGTTAAAAGCATGTTAAGGAGATACTAGGTGGAAGTAGAGATGGCGGATAGAGACATTTCTTTGAAGAAGTTCTGCTGCCAAGTGGAACAGAGTAAAAAATACCTTAAAGAGATGCAAGTAGAATTACCATTTGATCCAGCAATCCCATTACTGGGCATCTACCCCAAAGAACAAAAATCGCTCTATGAAAAAGACACCTGCACCCGAATGTTTATAGCAGCGCAATTCACAATTGCAAAAGTGTGGAAACAGCCCAAGTGTCCATCAATACATGAGTGGATTAGTAAAATGTGGTAT